>CM035166.1:51174152-51397341 GCA_020205615.1 Panax quinquefolius | reverse complement strand
GATAACGCTTACCTTAAAGTGAATTTTTCGTCATCTTAGTCATTTGAAAAACTTGAGTCTGTTAAGTCCTCTAGTTTTTAATTTAGACCCACCATAAATTTGATCACATCCTTAGTGCCGGTGAAGCACTTTAAGATGTTTTTCACTAACTCATAGTGAACTTCTCCATAATATGACTGATCAACATTAGGTCTCGTACATTACATTGCATACATGATTGTCACTCATGCGACCTCTCTTTTCAGAAGTCTGTGGGGACTATTAAGAGAGATACACTCCATAGCTCATCGACATGAGACATCTCTTGGAGTTTGCCATGCTAAACGACTTTAGCATCAAATGAATATACGTTCCTTGGGTTAAGTCGAGCATCCTCTTAAATCTATCTATATAGATTTATATCCCCAATTAAGATATTCTTCCCAAATCATTCATGGAGGAATGTTTAGACAACTTTATCTTTACTGATTGTAGCATTGATATGTTATTCCTCATCCGTAGTATATCAACATATAATACTAGAAATTTCACGACGCTCCCACTGACCCTTTGTACACACTAGAACTCTTACCTCATCGTATGTAACTCTGGATCATCATCTTACATGATGCGTACCTCATCATCATCATCCATGATGAATCCATACCTCCTAGGTATCTTGGTACTATTCGCATTTATGATTGGTTTGCCAGTACAATAGGTCTATCTCTGAGTTCCTCTTATTTGACTTATAGTGTTTTGTAGATCATGAACTCTTCAAGATCTATAATCCTCCCACTAGCCCCTTCAATGATAAATATCTTTATCTTAGAAGGCAGCGTATTTTGCAACAAACACCTTTTGCTAACTAGGATTATAGAACATATACCCTAAACTTACTTTAGGATGTCCCACAAATCGACACTTATAAAATCTTGTCCCAAGCTTATCCTTTGAAACATTTTCACATAAGTTGGACAACCCCTTAACTTAACATACTTAAGATTAGGAATCCTCCCTGTCCATAACTTTTATGGAGTCTTGGGGCCGGATTTTGAGGTTACCTTTTCCGTAGATATATAGCCATTTCTAGGACATGACCCTAGAAGAATATTGGAATGTCGGTAAAATAATTATGGACCGTACCATGTCCAACAAGGTACGATTTTTCCTTTCAGATACATCAATCAATTATTACGTATCAGGAGGCGTCCATTTTGAGAAAACCATTTGAGATGATCCAGAAACTTATTGCACAAGTATTTATTCCTTGATCTAATCAAAGAATCTTAATACATTGCCAATTTGTTTCACTTCTGAATTCTTTGAACCTTTCAAATAATTCACACTTGTATTTTAGCAAATACACACATTCAACTCTTTGAATGATCATCTCCTTTTCTTATACTAATTTGTTCAATATGCAAAATTATTTTCATGTAAGTCAAGTATACAAAATTTATTAAGTAATATTCCAGTTTTATACAAAACATTATTATTATAAATAGAACAACAATTGTTCTTAATTATAATACCAAAGATTTCATTGTCCAACAATAAAATGGAAATAATATTTTTAACAAGAAGCTGGAATACAATAACAACTTATTGACTTAATAGATTTGCTCGTAGCATTGCTAAACTATAAGTTTCTATGGCTAATATGGCAACCTTTGTTACATTTCCCGCACATAGGATTACTTATATTTGTTTAGCTTTGTACTTCTGCTTGGTCCCTTCATAAATCTATATTTATGATAACCAAAGTCGGTATCCAATACCCAAGTAGAACCTTGACTTAACGAAAAATTTATTTCAATCATGAACAAAAACTGTATTGTAACCGAAACTTCACTAAGCTTCTTTTGGTTAGCCTCAGCAAGATGCTTCTTGCAGTTTCTTTCTAGTGTTCAGGGTTATTGCAGTGGAAGTAAACTCCTTTGCTATCCGTATCAGTTTTGTTCTTATTATCCTTTGTTTTTGCCCTTTCTATTTATACCTTCTTCGAATCGTTCTTCTTTTTAGAAGATACTTTGGCCCCTACCAGTAAGACTTGGTCTTTCTTGGTTGGAAAGTGACTCTCAACATTTTTCAACATGTTAAGCAAAATCAATGAGGCGATATCTAGCTTGTTCATATGAAAAATTCACAACAATTGTAAAAGGAGTGCGGGAGTGAGTGCAAGATCAAATCTTGGCTCAACTCTCCATCCATGACAAAACCCGTTGTCCTAATTGATCAATCAAATTGATTATGTTAAGAACTTTTGTATGCATACTATAGTGCCATTGGCCATTCTAGATCGGAAGAGCTCCTTATATATCGATATCTATCGGTCCTACTTTCCTCACCATCAACTACTTGATGTGCGGGAATATAGTAGAGCATCCATAGTTTCATCTTTGTGGCTGAAGTTCGTTACTTTCATAGATGCGAGCATGACACATTGAGCTAACTGTGCATCATCTTGCCACTTTCTAAAAGTAGCAATGTCTTCCTCAGAGGCATTATTCGCAACCATTCTTGAGGATAGGCGTATTAAGGACATAAGATAACTTTTCGACCTATGAGAACTATTCTCAAATTCCTTAACCAATCCGTTTAATACGGTTTGGTTAAATAACATCTAATATGTTTCGTAGTGATAATAATTTTAGACATTGTAAAATTTCGTAAATGAATTTGTAATTAACAACATTTTAACATACATTCTTTTATTAATTACCAAAATAATTTAGGTCTTGTTTTAAATTGGTATCTCCCACTATTTTCTTCAAACTATATTACCTCACTTATATAGTTAAGGCAAAATCTAATTAAAGATTTGCTAGTGAGAATAAGGATCCCATTTCAAATGTATATAACCTTGTGGTGACACAACAAACTATATATAAATAAATAGGTAGACAACTTTTGTCAATTACATCAACTATGCAACTCCTTTTCTTTTGCCTCTTAGATTATTTTGATCAAGTGGTGGCACATCCAGAATCAAAATTATCCAAGTTAAGTCCAGACCTAGCACTCCATATATTCAAAAAGAAAAATATCATCCTTGTGGTGACACACACAAAAACAATATTGTTCAATTTTCTTTATAAGCATCAAATGTGATAAATTAACATCTTAAATACTTAATACTTGCCTTGTGGTGACACAACAAACTCATATTAAATATTTAATACTCTATTAATTTTATCATGCTAGAAAGGCGACATTCGATATTTCAAATATCTTTGAGCGCTTAGGACTTAATATAAAAAATTGAGGGGTTTGTTATTAATTTGTCTCATCTTGTTTTAGCTAGCATGCACATATATATATAAAATACGCGTTATATTAATGAACATGCGAAGCATGTTTGCATAATATATAATATATATAGTATAAGCATGCACATATAGAATACTATATTCTACCCGAATTGATTATGGACTTTTTTTCTAGTTTGGTTCACTAGAGCCACCAAGTGAACCAAAAGGTCAAACCCTAGGGGTGCAAGAAATAATATTTAAATATAACTATTACAATTAAACTTGGGGCTCCATTACAAAGCGGGTCTTCAAGCGCTCCTTGTTCTTGATCTCCAATTCTTCAAAATTAATTCTAACTATTCCTATTACAAAATTATTTAAAATAAATAGAAACCTTGATCGTGATCGAGGGAAGTACATAGGAGGGAGATATAATTTATATTAAGAAAAAATTAGAGAAGACGCAGTACTGCAGACCCCATTTAATAAAACCCATACATTCATGCATCCAACTAAAATAAAATTCAATCACATTTAATTGATAGTCCATAATCAATCCCATTTATTATCATACACATATCCATATGTATCGATAAATAACATTCATCTTATGAATAATAAACATTTAATATATATATTGATATCATTTAATGGACAAAATTTAGTTAGTATAAAATCTAATTTTGAATCAAAATAAACTCCTTTATTTTAATCTAAATTTAAATCAAAATAAAACTATTTTATTTTAATTTATCCAATTTTGAATAAAATAAACTATTTTTTTTAATCAAAATAAACTCCTTTATTTTAATTAATTATGGAATCCAATTCCATATATAAAAAAAACTTTTATTAAGGAAACACGGATTCTCTTTCCTATTCACAAATAAACTCCTTTATTTTGAATAATATGAAATCTTATTTCATATCTAAATAAACTCCTTTATTTAAGGAAATAAGGATTCTCTTTCCTATTCACAAATAAACTCTTTTATTTTGAATAATATGAAATCTTATTTCATATCTAAATAAATTCCTTTATTTAAGGAAATATGGAATCCAATTTCAACTCCAATTAGTTATCATGGAATCAAATTCCAACTCTAATTAGTTAGCATGAAATCTAATTTTAAAATTAAAATAAAACCTTTTATTTTAAGATTAAAATAAACTTTTATTTTAAAGTTAAAATAAACTTTTATTTTAATTATAAAATTATTAAAATATATATATATATATATATATATATATATATATATATATAAAACCGTGCTAGTTGGTGTAATAAGAATCCAAGCTCCTTGAATATATATATAATCTAGTTTCCATGATCCATGTAACACCATGAAGCTCCTGCAGGATTCTTTGTAATCTGTTCCGGTTTTCCCTGAATAAGAATCACCTTGATAGTAATAATGTTGGCCACGTTGTAGAAAAAAAAATTGATTCACGAGCCTTGTCAAATATTTCCCGTACATTGGCCTCACTCTCTCCAAACCACATGGTAAGCAATTCAGGCCCTATCAGCAGCTCCACCTGCATCACCAACACTGCTTCCCCTCTGTGTGGCAATTGAGTCCAATTCATCAAAGAATAGCACACAAGGAGCAGATCCATGTGATTCCAAAATAAATTGCATGCTCCCTTGTTCTGGCCGAAACTACTGTCGAAAGCAGCCCAAAAAATCCGACCCTCCTTTTTTTTTATTTTAAATTTTATATAATAAAATTATGCCCAATTAAATTTTTCTAAACACATATCAATATACATATCAAATTAAAACAATTAATAATTCGCATAAAGGTTTGGCTCTGATGCCACTGTTAGGTTTGTAATATTCAAGAACGCAATCAAATTGCAAAAATAAGCGGAAACGTGTAAAAATCAGAGTTTAAAAATTTTACAAACCATATACCCGGATCACCCTTTATGCACAATTATTAATTAAACGAAAAGAAAGAACAAATAAGAATCATACCCTTGAAGATCGAGCTTCCTCAGGTACAAGTTCACCTCCAATCCTTTTCGCGTTCAACTTGAATCCACCGGGTTTGGTTCCTTCCTTTGATCAACGTTAGCCACCCATGTGTTTGGCCTCTAGAGGTGATCCACCAAGGAAGAAGAAGGATTTAAGAAGATGGGTATTTGGCTAAACCCTAGTTTTTCTATCTCTAAAGAAAAAGAGCGTACTCTCCAACAAAATTGGAATTATGTCGTATCTTTTGATATCTGATATAAGACTCCTCTTATAAAGATATCAAGCAACCCTATTAAAATAAGGTATTATTTAATTAAACTCTTTTAATTAAATGGACTCCCTAATCTTATTAGGGATAATTAATTAAACTCCTTTAATTAATTTTCCCTCCTAATCTTATTAGGAATAAATGAGAGTACTTATATTAAATTAATTCCTAAACTCTTTTAGAAATTAAAATAATAATAATTGTAATAATATTAATAAGACTCCTCTTATTAATTTATATTTAATATTTCTAAAATATTAAATAATAAATATTAAGCTATTTAATTTATTCTATCACCATAGATTAAATTAAATATACTTAACTATATTATTACGATTATGCCATTAACTTCTTAAATAATTATTCTTCCTTTTATGGTGTGACCCTTTAGGTTCTCCATATTAAGCAGGTTGTGAATAAATCAATTAGAACAATTCTAATCTTATTTAAATAAATAAATTAAATAATTAATTTATTTAAATAAATAATATTTATTCTCTGATAGGGATAAGCCTCCCTAGCGATCAACGACTTTTCAGATAATATAGATTTCAACATTAATCATAAAAGAACCTTTGAGTAAATAGTTACCGTACAATTCAATCCTTCCACCATACAATGTCCCAATTAAATATAAGACATGAAATTACTGTCAAGTCTTATTTTATTTAATTATATGTATTTCGATCCTTAAATGCACAACTCCAAATAATGCAAATTAGAAACTCCTTTCTAATTTCATTCTGCCTTGGCCAAGGACTACTGGGTTGTCATTTATTGAATCACATAGGACATTTCTCTTCTTTTATTAGAAGTGGTAGATTCTTTATTGATCATATATTATCTCCATGTACAACTTGTTATACCCAAGTATACCCTTTGATATACCCTAAGGGTCTTAAGGAATAAGTCAAAGTATAACTCATCATACACAAGATACTATGATGATCTCAAGTCCAAGGATCACTTGTCTTTACTATCACTACTGAGAATTCCTATTGACATGAGCAAGTAAAACTCCATTAGGTATTCCTTAGCGAGCCACGTTCGATGAACTTATTCTCTAATAAGCACCTACATACTTGCTTTAGTGTCTCACACACAAATGATCATGAGATCAATCATCCTCATCCAATGAAAGCAAGAACGTATGTACCAATCTATCGAGGATTCACTAATCCCCAATTTAGTAATCCAATGATTGGGAACTATTTTAGTTTTAAGCTCTCTAAGAATTTAGATTTCATTAGAATGATCATCTTCATTATTCTAAAAGCATTGCTTAAAACTATGGGTTTATCACATATTATAAAACAGCATCATGTAGATAATTAAAAGCCTTTAATAAATTAATACTTTTTATTAATAAATGAATAAGATTGTTACAAAGTATATGCTTTATCATCAAACATGATTGGCTTGTGTGCATACTACTTTCACTTTTTGTCCAATAAATCTTGCAGCTGAACTATTAACTCTTTCATTTCTACCGGAGCCATCCGATACGGTGCTTTCGATATCGGCGTTGTCCCTGGTACTAAATCAATCACAAATTATATCTCTTTGTTTGGTGGAAGTCCCAACAATTCCTCTGGAAAGATATCCCCAAACTCACTAACTATAGGTGTGACAACCCGAGAATTTAGAAAATTTTTAAAATTTAAATTAATTGAATTAAGGTTCAATATTAGAACCTAGACAGAAAATAAGTGTATGCGTTTGATATTTTTAAGAAAGAATTTTGAGGATTTCAAAATTCTATGAAGGATTTAGGTGAATTATTCAGGATTAAAGGAATAAGTGTTTATGTTCTGTGTATATGGTCAATTATATGTTCAGAATATGTTTAGGGGTCAAGGGTTGACCAAATAAACGATATATGTAACAAACCCTAGGTATATATTAAGAACTTCAACATTCGGTTAGAAAACCCTAACGATTAACAAGGAACCCTAGAAACCGGTTTTGGAAACCCTAATTTCAGTTCCGAGAATCCGAAACCTTAATTCAGTGCATGAAACCCTAAATTGGGAACCTAATGGCGTAAGTGTAAATAATTATAAGATTAATTAGGGTTAATTTTAACAAATTGGTTAGAAAACCCTAATTTCAAAATTTAAAACCCTAATTTCTGGTTTAGGAACCCTAATTTATAAATAGGAGAAAACCTAAGTGTTAATTAAATAATTTTAATGCTAATTAAGAAATATTAATCCTAATTTTTAAAGTTATAAGTAATTAGAAAATCCTAATCTAATTACGAAATCTAATTTTTAAATTAGAAATTTATTTTATATTAGAAACCCTAATTTTTGGATTGTAAACCCTAATCCGTGATTTCGACCCTAATTGTTAAATTAGTAATTTTAATTAGGAATTTTTAATCCTAATTAGCAAGATTTAAATTATGATTAAAAATTTTAATACAATTAGAAAATTCTAATTATAATTTAGAAATATTAATTTTCTATTTTGAAAACTTAATTTGGAAATTCTAGATTTTATTTTTCTAAACCCTAAAGGTTTTCAAACCCTAAACACTAACCCAAACCCTAAACCCTAAGGGTTTGGCCATTTACTAGAATGCCATTAAAATTAAATGCGAAATGACTATTATGCCCTTTGTTGAATAATTGAAGGTTGCTTCTAATTATTGCCCTATTTGAGTTGGTGACCAAAACCTAGCCTAACATGTGCCTTAAATCCACTGAAATCAGCCAACACCTCAGCCATTACATTATATACAATAATTTATATAGATTAAAGAGAGAGAAAAGGGCCACTTTCATTTTCATTTTCTCCAAGACTCTCTCTCTAAAATTCGGGAAGGTGGAGTGAGAAAGTGAGAAAAGTTAAGCTATGATCAACCCTTAGCTTTCCAAGAACAAGATCATAGATCAGAAATCAAAAATCAAGCTTCAAGGAGGTATAAACCCTAATTTCGAAAATCTTAGATCTGATGTTTGATGTTGTTATTTGTTGGTTAGATATGTGTTAGAGGTGTCTATTAATGATCTGGGTTGTTGGATCATGGATCCATAACATCTAGAGGCACGAAAATCAAGTTTTCAAAATTGACTTAGAACCCTAAATTTTTGTCTGACAAGCGAAAGTCAGAGGCCTTAGATTCTTCTCTGTTTTTGATGTTTGTTGTTTTATGCTTTGGATCTGTTCTCTGGCATGAGGACTGTGATCTGGAACTGGAAACAGGGCTAGATCATGTATATATTGCATGATATGATCAGTCAAAGTGCGTTGACCGAGCACAAAAAGTTGAATCTGGGCAACCCAGAATTTTCCAGGTGGCCTAACAAGCTTTTGCAAGCCTCTGATCTTGCAGGCGTTTGATCTTTTGGCCATGTTGTTGTTTTGTTATTGTAGCTGGGCATGTATACTATATATTAAATTCACTAGATACTTAGATCATCACTGAAATGAAGGATAATCTCGGTCAAACCGACGTTGACCAAACTGTTTGAAGAACAAATCTAGGTAACCCAGATTTTTTCCAGATCGTTCTAACAACATATTCATGAGCTCAGATCTTGCTTGAGTTCGATGATATTATGGTGTTGGTATATCTAAGTTGTAATATGGTATAGGGACTACAGAGTAATGCTTTTATTTCACTTAAACAACCAACATTATTCATGTAGTAGACGGTCAAACTAGGCTGCTAAGTCATGAAGTCCGTTTTCTGGAAAACCCAGATCTTCATGAGCGAGTTTTCTGACATACTTTGACCAGCCTTAATCTTTTAATTGTGATGATGTTATACTGAAATAATGACATGTTGTTGTACTACGACATCCAAACTATATGATTGAACCTTCATAGCACACCAAGAAAGCTTAAGATGCATATTACAAGGATCACAAACTAGGTACCAAGGTTGTTCTTCATTTCTGGGTAACCTAGAAAATGAAGAATAGGCCTGACATGATATTTAGAGGACTATATCTTTCTGTTGTGATGTAGGATTGCCATGAAACTTAATTCTAGTTGTAGTGCTACACATATCATACAATATTAATACAAATTAGCAAACCAGAAGCAACAAGAACCTAGATCTATTATTGGTGTTAGTAAGTACCACAAACTGCTTACATGAAGTTTCAGGCTTGATGAAGAATAGACCGAGAAGAACACCTATAGCGGCCATTGTGCATAAGCTATAGGCTCCTTTAGCGACATTTAATTCTTTGAAAATTATTATATTAATTCAATAAATAGAAAAAAGTGGTTTTTAATTATTAAAAATACATAATAAATTATGAAAAATTATTTTAAAGTCCGAAAAATAGTTTTAAATTATTTTAAAAGTATATTTCATAAATATTTAATATTTTTGGAATATAAATGGTATTTAATTTATTTAATTATAATATTAAATAAATTATTTAAAAATGATTTTAATACATGAAAAATCATAAAAAATAATATTATGGTATTAGAAAATATTTTAAGTTATTTTTAATGACTTTTAATATTTTGTGATGAATTTCATTAATTAATCAATATTAATGATAATTAGTTTATTTAATAAATATATTAAATAAATTATGGAAAAATAGAATAAATGATTTAAAAATCATATATGAAAATGATTTAAGTGTTATAAAATATTTGAAGTTATAAAATATAACTTTTGATATTTTGTCATGAAAATATTAATATTTTAATATTAAAAGCAATTAGGATAATGAATTTGTTTGTTTTAAAATCATATAAATATGATTTTTAAGGTATTAAAAATACTTTGATATATTATAAATATATTATAATATTATGTCATATATTTCATTAATATTTGATATTAAATAAATATTAATGATAAAAGAATTATGTGGTATTTAATTCATTTAAATACGATATTAATGATTGAAAATTCAAGATAAATAGTAATAATTATTTAAAAATTATTACGAGCTTGTGAAACTTATTTTGAGTTATATTAAAATTATCTGAGATAATTGTTAAGTATTAGGCAGAGTTTAATTGAACTTAAACTCAAAATTTTGTCCGACTAGACCGTTGGGATGTCAGATTTGTGTCAGGTTCAACTCAGACTACAATAGTTTGACTTGATACCATGTCTTATGTGTGTTATAAACTGATAGGGTTATGTGTTATGTGTTATGTGTTTAGGTTATTCTATGTATGTCTATATATATAATAGTATTATATTGTGATGATATTATTCTAATATTGGGGATCTATATTATTAATATTAGGTCTTAGGATAAAGCGTTATAAATTGCGTAGCAGTAATCAACGGTTCAGGCAAGTTTGTTTTTACTTAACTTTACTAAGAGTTGTTTCATTCGGATAAGCTTATGGTTAATCATTGTTGGTTGCCATGAATTGTACTTTGTACATATTGCATCTATAAGTCAGGTATGAAAGGCTGATCACCTTCATTATCTGTTGGTCCAGATATATTTGTTCATGTTATATACTTGTTCAATCACAAGTTTGTTCCTGCTAGTTCACAATTATATTGTTAAATTATAGCCAGCTTATTATTCAGACTCTTTCAATCATGATATATCGTTATATTATTGAACTTAAACTTGCTGGGCAACTTTTATGCTCACCCTTGCTATATCATGATAAAACATTTTAGATTAAGACGAACGCGTCGGATACAAGGAAAGGTTAAAGACAGTTCCAGCTTAAAGTTAATGTGTGCGATTAGATTTGTATTAGTTGTAAAATAATGATGTTACGTTGTAGATAGTTATGAATTGTGTATAAGTTAAGGTTACTCGATTTTGGGGAAATGAGTGTAAAGTTTAATGTATAAATAATTTATGTTTATATCTTCCGCAAATAGTTGTATAGTGATAGAATGATCGAACCGGATCCGCGGTGATTCGGAACCTCGGATTCGGGGCCCTCACAGTTGGTATCAAAGCTGTAGGTTACGAACCTTAGGTATGAATACCTGAGACTAATAACCACAGTGATTAGGATAAGTGCTAACTCAAATAAAGTTAGTTGGTCGGTAAGATTCAAAGACGAATCTCGGTGAGTTATAAGATACAGAGTTCCCTTACTCTGATAATAAAGTTGAACAGTAGTGATGAATAGATAGAGTCTAAAAGACTGAAAGTACAGTGGTAGGAGATCGTAAAACAAAACGATCATAGTATAGAAATGAATCGTAATATATACGATGAGATCACCCCGTGATCAGATAAGGTTATAGTATGGAATAAGAATCAATCTGATGATTGAAAAGTTTACAGCAATATTGTTGTGTGAATTGGTACAGATTCAGGAAAGGATTATGAATACGAGTTAAATAAAATTCGTATTGAGAAGGGTGTTAGTGTTAGGTTAGGATTCAATTGAGGATTCATGTCGGCAGCTAAGTTGTATGATTCCTTGAGTGGGCGGGAAATTGTACTTGGTGTAACAACTACTTAGTTCTGAAAATGATAATCATTGAAATGTTTATGTCGCGCTATTTGCTATATGCATGTTAAGAGGGTGATTCCTTTCTCATGTGTATAACAAATTGATAGGTCATAGGTAGAGGATATATGATTAAGTACGAGTTCTTAATACTCATACTTATGTGACATGCTTGACTCTTAGTTATATGAAATATTTATGAACCCCTCAGCGAATGGACGCCAAAGGTCTGACTAGGACAAGTTCTTAAACTCATATGATTGTGGTAATTTATGGACTCATAAGTGTGGTTTTACGAACTGGGCATAGTTGTGTGTGAATGGAGAATTGAGAATTATAGGAACAGATAGATTGTTAAGAAAATGATTATTAGTGGAGACATAATTTTTCCAAAACTCCTAGCTATGCTAGACTTCAAAATTTTGACATCAAGCTAAATACGCACTATGTGCTTTTAAAAAATAATGTAGACTCGTAATCATTTTTGAAACGGTTTAAAGTATATTCTATGCTACTTATTTCAGCTAGACGCGAATGATTTGAAATATCAAAATATATTTTATTTATCACTCATGTACCATCTAACTTGGTTCAGGGATGATAAAAAGTGATGGAGTTGTAAATGCAGGAATACTTAGTGCGAATTCGATCTAAAAATCATTATTCCACTATTGTATGATGTGTTATGACAAAGTTGTAAGACCCCAACTTTTATAAATAAAGATGAATTTTCTATAAATATCATTTTTTAAATATTATGGAGTAAATTTGATATACTGTTATAGTTGTGGGTAATATTTATAAATTTTTCAAAGTACGCAAGTTGTTATATAATATTCGATTGGTGGGAGAATATTCATTTTAATAGGAATATTAGCATAACCAAGCACAATCATTGGTGGACCCCACAATGAGAATTATTGTCGACTTGAGAAAGCGACAAGAATACTTTATGAAAATAACGACGGAAGTTTTCACAGTTAAGCTGTTGAAACACCGTGTTAAAAGTACGATGTCTGGCGTGGCACAAAAAGATAGCTTACGGTATTGATTATTGATGTTTACGTGAGAAGTCACTTAGTTTTATTCAATTATTGCTATAGTAAATGTTAAAAATTTTGTTATTTTATGGACCCCTATTTACCCATTTTTCAAAATAATCAGTAGAAAGGTATTTTATATAATAATAGGTGGGGGCCCACCAGTGGGGCCATGTGTGTTACAAAGTCTTGGAAGGAAGAATTTTGGTTATGGGTATTGGGGGGGGGGGGAGTACAATTATTACATATATATATATGTTTATAACATATGCTTATATATATATTTATATTATAAATTTGTTTTACTTGGAAAAAAAGGACGGTTGGAGCAGATTTTGTGAGAGAGGAGTATTATGGTTTATATATATATATATATAATTTCTTTTATTATATAATTATAAATAGAATATATTATATTTAAAAGATTTTGCTTTAATTATGGACCGTCCGTTTAAAAGTAAATCAATCTGGACCATTCATGGATTAGTTACTATGCAGTCCATTCTTCTATAAATAGAAGCTCATTCCTTCATTATTTCTTACAAATTCACTGAAACTCTAGAGAGAGAAATTATAGAGAGAAATTATAGAGAAAAGTATTCTGCTACTTCCCTACTCTTATATTCAGTTTCTTTTACGGTAAAGGATATTATTTATTTTGTATTCATGAAGAGAACTTTTGTTATTCCATTCTTTATTATTCTGCTGGAATAACCAGTATACGCGGACTACCCTATACTTGGTGACATTCTTCTATTATTCTATTTTTATTATTATTACATTTGGAATAATATCACATGCATGCGTTTCTGACGGACTGGTTAAAATCTTTATTATTATTACGTTAGAATATCTGTTTTGTGCGTTCTCTTGGGACTGTTACCGCTTAGTCTTTATTATTACGTTGGAACATTATCTTTATTATGATGCGTAATTTCACGACTGGTTAGTTACTTATTAATCTGTTGGAATAACTCGTCTGCTGGCAACCGCATGCATGGTGATTTCTTTTGTTATTCCATTCGTTGTTATACCCAGTTGGTTAAAGTTTTGATTTCTATACTCCATGAAATTAGTGGAATATCATTGATATTTACGCTTCATCTAGTATCTTTTCATGGAAATATTCTTCTGAGCATTCTTGAATTTTACTCTACAAAGCAGTATCATGTTGACAATTTGGACGTTATTAGTTCCTGAATAAATTAATTCTTGAACTTGTTTCATTGAATTCTTATATCATTGTTATAATCCTCATGTTTAGATTTTTTGAAAGTCATCTGTGGCCTGTAGTGCATGGATGGACGTGGTATGATTATGACCAAGGATTATTCGGTGTAATCATGACCGTAATGTTACAAATGATGTGGTAAAAGTCCTCATTGGCCCGTAGTGCATTGATGGACAGTTGTTGGCATGATCATGACCATTAATGAATACACAAATATTCTTGGCCTATAATGCATGAATAATTGTGGTCGTGATACTAAAGAATATCCTTGGCAGTAGTGCAGGGGTGATTCGGTGATGTGGATTATTTATTAAAAGTGAGTCTCGGCGATAAAAGTGATGAAAACCTTTTAAATCATAAAAGATAGTAGATTTTATTCTCTACTTGACTCTTTTAATGGATTGCTTGTTTTTGCAGTTAAACTTGATGTTGTTATATTTTATCGGTTTAACACTTATTGAAGGCTAACGATAATTTATTACGCATTATCTTAGTCATAATATTTCTTCTTGGGCTAGTTGAGCTCACCCTTTCTTTCT
Organism: Panax quinquefolius; assembly: GCA_020205615.1. Classification (NCBI taxonomy): domain Eukaryota; kingdom Viridiplantae; phylum Streptophyta; class Magnoliopsida; order Apiales; family Araliaceae; genus Panax; species Panax quinquefolius. The sequence continues at coordinate 51,382,632 of CM035166.1, read as the reverse complement.
TTGTTCTCTTCAGGAAATGAGAATATAGCAGGGACTAGTCGGGGAACGGAGTGACGGTCCAGAGGATAGCATTAGTAGTCCTCACTATTCTATGAAATAGTGTGTTAATAATTGTAATGAGGACTCTTTTTGAGTTTGTATAATCTCTAGTAGATAATAATTGTATTCAAACTCACAGTTATGTTTTATCGTATTGTACACCACAATTTTATTAGTAAGTTGCATTTGAATTTTGTACCATGTATCTGACGACCCAAGATGGGTGATGTATACCTAATTTTGAGGGTGTCACAGTTGGTATCAAAGATTAGGGATATGATCCCTGGCTATGATGTGAGAATAGAACTAGGAGGTGAGAGACGGGGAATTCCTTCGCTAATATGACCTTCCTAAGTTTATTTGGTATTTAATTGGTCGGTCAGAATATAAGGATAATATGTTACATGTCAATTAACATTTTGTTTTGTGGCAGTATCTAAAAATGACATCTGAGAATGTTGAGAATAGAAATGGAGAACAGGAAACCGTTGATTCACCACATATCAATAATCAGGATAATGTGCATCAGGAAGGTGACAATCCTCATGCAAATAACAACACTGACCAAATGATGAATTATGGATTGTTTACAGGATTTATGCAATTCATGCAACAGCAGGCGAGAGCAGATCCTGTCCAAAACGTAGGTGGAAATACTGGAAACTCTCGGACGGTCACCGCTAAACAGTTCAAGGAGCTGGGACCACCGGAGTTTATTGGAGAGCCAAAACCACTTATGGCGGAAGCATGGATAAAGTAGATCACCAAGTTTTTTGATATCTTGGGATGCTTCGAGGAGCAAAAGGTTCCCTTTCCCGCCTTTATGTTGCGAGGAGAGGTAGATTACTGGTGGGAATCGGTAAAGCGTACTCAATCTACCGCACTAAAGATGTCTTGGGAGAAGTTTCAAGAGCTGTTCAACGACAAATACTTTCCCGAAAGTATTCATCACATGAAGGAGGTGGAGTTTATCAAGCTGGAGAAAAATAATATGACCGTGTCGCAGTATGAGGCTAAATTTGCTGAGTTGTCCCGGTTTGCGTCCCACTTGGTGGATAATAAAGAGCGAATGACGTAAATGTTTTTGCGAGGTTTAAAACCTAAGATACGTCAACATCTTATTTCCCGTAAACTGTGTTTGTATTCAGATGTTGTAAATAGGGCTCGATTAGTAGAAGCGATAATGAGTCAACTATGATCAAAAAGAAAGAAAACAAAATGATAATACCGGTGAGAGTAGTCATCGAAGCTGTGACAACAAGCGTGGAGGGAATCAACAGGCCAGAAATGGTAACCACTTCGGTGGTAATCAGGGTCAAAACAATAAGAATGGACATTTCAAGAAGAAGAGATTCAATAATAATAGAAAGGCGCCAAGACCAACACCCATTGTTAAGGAAGGAGAAGCGACCACCTATCATATGCTTCAAATGCGGAGGGAGGGACACATCGGTCAAAGCTAGCGATGTCATCAAAGCATGTTATAATTATGGAAGAGAAGGTCACTTAGCCCGATTTTGTCGTTCACCAGAAGACAAGTTAAAGCTAGGATGGAGGCACCAAAGGCCCTCCCGGAAAAGTCAAAATTTGGTAGTGCAAGGGGAGGCGTTTGTTGTGACCTCCCAAAAGCAAGGAACCCGAATGAGGTCATCACGGGTAAGCTTATCATAAACTCTAGCGAAGTCTATACTTTATTTGATTCCGGTTCTACCCATTCTTTTATTTCTCCTACTTGCGCTCAACGGTTAAATTTAACTCCGGAGAAATTAGATTTTGACTTATCCGTGGAAACTCCATTGGGAGAAACCTTCATTACATCCACTGTTTATAAGTATTATTTTGTTCAAATCGGTACCCTCATATTACCTGTCGATCTTATTTCATTGAAAATACTTGCATTTGACGTGATTCTAGGGATTGATTGGTTAACTATTTATCATGCAAAAATTGATTGTTTTCATAAGGTTGTTAGCTTTCATATTCCTAATCAACCTATTATGCGAATTCAAGCGACCAAACCATTAAAATCAATCACGATCATCTCAAGCCATAAAGCTATTCGTTTATTAAAAAACTGATGTCAAGCTTTCTTAGCTCATGTCACAGATCTAAACAAAAATACGTCAGCTTTGAATGATATTTCTGTTGTTAATAAATTTCCAGACTTATTCCCCGAAGAACTTCTTGGCCTACCCATAGAGTGTGAAATTGAATTTTTTATCGACCTTGAACCCGGTACAAAACCCATTTCCAAAGCCCCATATCGAATGGCTCCTATTGAACTTCAGGAGTTAAAGACCCAACTGCAGGAATTGTTAGACATTGGCTTTATTTGTCCTAGTACTTCTCCTTGGGGTGCTCCTGTTCTATTCGTGAAGAAGAAAGATGGGAGTATGCGACTTTGTATTGATTATCGGGAGTTGAATCATGTCACCATCAAAAATAGGTACCCATTGCCATGTATTGATGACCTATTTGACTAGTTGCAAGGAGCTAAATTCTTTTCAAAGATTGATCTTCATTTCGGATATCACCAATTGAAGATTAGAACATATAACATTCTAACGAAGGCTTTCAGAACTCAGTATGGGCATTATGAATTCCTAATCATGTCCTTTGGATTGACTAATGATCCTGCTGCCTTCATGGATATGATGAACCGAGTATTCAAGGAATATTTGAATCACTTTGTGGTTGTCTTTATTGATGACATCCTTATTTATTCCACAAGCCGTGAAGATCATGAGCAACACTTGAGGCTGACACTCCAAAAGCTTCGTGAATATAAGATTTATGCCAAGTTGAAGAAATGCGAGTTCTGTCTTGAGGAAGTAGCATTCCTTGGGCACGTGGTATCAAGTCATGGAATATATGTTGACCCAACAAAGATTGAAGCTATTCAAAGCTGGGAGCAACCTAAATCAGTGATCGAAGTACGTAGCTTTCTCGGTTTAGCTGGTTATTATCGGAGATTCGTGGAAGGATTTTCTCGAATCACTACTCCATTGACTCAGCTGACTCGGAAAGATACAAAGTTCGGTTGGAGCGAAGAATGTGAGAAGAGTTTTCAAGAACTCAAGAGGAGACTCATTTCGGCACCTGTTTTGACAATACCATCTGGCTCGGAGGGATTTGTCATCTATAGTGATGCTTCAGGAAAAGGGTTGGGATGTGTTCTCATGCAACATTGAAAAGTCATAGCCTATGCATCAAGACAACTCAAAGAATATGAGAGAAATTATCCTACTCATGATCTAGAGTTGGCAGCCGTTGTCTTTGCACTAAAGATTTGGAGGCATTACTTGTATGGGGAGAAGGTGGAGATCTTTACGGATCATAAAAGCCTCAAATATTTCTTCACTCAAAAGGAACTCAACATGCGACAACGACGCTGGCTTGAACTGTTGAAAGATTATGATCATACCATCCAATACCATCTGGAAAAGTGAGCGTGGTAGGTGACACATTGAGTAGAAGATCATATATGCAATCACGAGTGCGATATTGTCAACACAAAGTCCCATTTTGTGTGACTTACAAAGGATGGAGATAGAGTTAAAGACTCCGAGGGACCCATGTGATGATGGCGAATATATGAGTAGAACCAGGCTTTAATTGATAAAGTTAAAAAATTTGCTCAAGCTCTGAGGACACTGGAGTGATGCGTATGAGGAAGAAAGTGAAAGAAGGTGCTATCTAGGAAGCAAGAATCGATGAAGAAGGAATACTTGAGTCAACTCCGGACTTTGTGTTCTAACGACCACGATTTAAAGTATAAAATCATGATGGGCGCACTGACACACGCATTTTCAATCCATCTAGGAGTACCAAAATGTATCATGATATTCGTCATACATTTTGGGGGAGCAATATGAAGAGAGAGAGATAGCGCTGTTTATCTCAAGGTGTCTAACTTGTCAACGAGTTAAAGTGGAGCATCAAGTACCAAAAGGTCCATTGCAACCACTTGAAATTCCATAATGGAAGTGGGAGCACATTACCATGGATTTCGTTACCAGTCTTCCTAAGGTTTCTCAAGGTATAGATGCGATTTGGGTCATTGTTGATAGATTGACCAAGTCTTCTCATTTTTTATCGATACGAGAAACTTATACACTTGAACGTCTTGCTCGTATGTACATAAACGAGATTGTAAGACTGCATGGTATGCCGGTATCCATAGTGTCTGATCAAGACCCAAGATTCACTTCACAATTTTGGGTTAGTTTGTAAAAAGCTATGGGCACAGACTTATAATTTAGCTCGGCATATCATCCTCAGACAGACGGACAGTCGGAGAGGACTATTCAAACTCTTGAAGATCTATTAAGACTACTGTGTCCTTGATTTCAAGGAAGTTGGGACAAGTTCTTACCATTGGTGGAGTTTTCTACTGACAACAGTTATCAAGCAAGTATTGGAATGGCTCCATTTGAAGCGTTGTATGGAAGAAAGTGTCGTTCTCCAGTATGTTGGGATGAGGTGGGTGAAACAACATTGTTGGGACCAGAGTTAGTACGTATGACTACAGAAAAGATTCAAACGATCCGACAACGTATAAAAACCTCACAAGATCGACAAAAGAGTTATGCTGATCTTTATCGAAAGGACGTGGAATTCGATATAGGAGATCATGTGTTGTTACTGTTGCTCCATGGAAAGGAGTTACGAGATTTGGAAAGAGAGGAAAACTCAATCCTCGATTCATCGGCCAATTTTTAATCCTCGATCGGTAGGGCGTGGCCTATAGACTCGCTTTACATGAAAGTATGTCTCGTGTTCATAACGTTTTTCACATATCCATGTTATGTAAAAATGTGAATGACCCGAACCACATTATTGAGTTAGAACCGGATGAAATAGCGAAAGATTTGACGTATGAAGAGGTTCTTGTTCAAATCTTGGATAAGAAGGAACATATTCTACGCTCCCAAGGTTATACCTCAAGTCAAAGTTTTGTGGAGAAACCACGATGTTGAGGAAATGACTTGGGAGTTAGAATCGAAATGAAATCAAGGTATCTTTACCTCTTCGACATACCAGGTACGTACCCTAATTTCGAGGGTGAAATTTAATAAGAAAGGGAGGTTGTAAGACCCCAACTTTTATAAATAAAGATGATTTTTCTATAAATATCATTTTTTAAATATTATGGAGTAAATTTGATATACTGTTATAGTTGTGGGTAATATTTATAAAATTTTCAAAGTACGCAAGTTGTTATATAATATTCGATTGATCGGGGAATATTCGTTTTAACAGGGAATATTAAATGCAATGGCACAATCATTGGTGGACCCCCTAGCGGAATTATTTGTCGGATTGAAAAGCGACAAAAATACTTTTATGAAAATAACGGCGGAAGTTTTATCGTTAGCTTCTTTGAAACACTCGGTGTTAAAAAATGCGATGTCGCGTAGTTGCAAAGTAGCACACGGTATTGATTATTGATGCTTACGTGAGAAGTCACTCAGTTTTGTTCAATTATTGCAATAGTAATTGTTGTAAATTTTGCTTATTTTATGGACCCCTATTTACCCAATTTTCAAAATAATCGATAGAAAGTTATTTTATATAATAATAGGTGGGGCCCCACTAGTGGGGCCATGTGTGTTACGAAGTCTTGGGAGGAAGAATTTTGGTTACTGAATTATCGGGGGAGTATAATTATTACATATATATATATATATATATATGTTTATAACATATGCTTATATATATATATTTATATTATCGAGAGAGAGTATTATGGTTTATATATATATATATATATATATATATATATAAATTTTGTTTTATTATATAATTATAAATAGAATATATTATATTTAAAAGATTTTGCTTTAATTATGGACCGTCCAGTTTAAAAGTAAATCAATCTGAACCATTCATGGATTAGTTACTATCATGATCCATTCTTATAAATAGAAGCTCATTCCTTCATTATTTCTTACGAATTCTTTGAAACTCTAGAGAGAGAAATTATAGAGAGAAATTATAGAGAAAAGTATTACGCTACTTCCTACTCTTATATTCAGGTTTCTTTTTACGGTAAGGGATATTATTTCTTTTGTATTCATGAAGAGAACTTACATTATTCCATTCTTTATTATTTCTTTGGAATAACGATATGCTGGACTACCCTATACTTGGTGACATTCTTCTATTATTCTATTTTTATTATTATTACATTTGGAATATCACATCTGTACATTTTACAGGACTGTTTCCGTCTTTATTATTACATTGGAATATCACGTGCGTGCGTTTTACTTTGGACATGGTTCCGTCTTTATTATTCTGTTGGAACATTACAGCCGGTGCAATTTACTTTGACTTTGGTTCCATTACTTATTAATCTGTTGGAATAACCTGTCTATGCGAAGTACCGCATGCATGGTGATTTCTTTTGTTATTCCATTCGTTGTTATACTCAGTTGGTTAAAGTTTTGATTTCTATACTCCATGAAATTAGTGGAATATCCTTGATATTTGCGCTTCATCCAGTATCTTTTCATGGAAATATTCTTCTGAGCATTCTTGAATTTTACTCTACAAAGCAGTATCATGTTGACAATTTGGACGTTATTAGTTCCTGAATAAATTAATTCTTGAACTTGTTTTATTGAATTCTTATATCATTGTTATCATCCTCATGTTTAGATTTTTTGAAAGTCATTTTTGTATTTTGTAGTGCATGGATGGACTTGGTATGATTATGACCGAGGATTATTCAACGTAATCATGACCATAATGTTACAAATGATGTGGTAAAAGTCCTCGTTGGCCCGTAGTGCATTGATGGGACGAGTTGTTGGCATGATCATGACCATTAATGAATACACAAATATTCTTGGCCCGTAGTGCATGGATAATTGTGGTCGTGATACTAAAGAATATCCTTGGCCGTAGTGCAGGGGTGATTCGGTGATGTGGATTATTTATTAAGCTGAGTCTCAGCGATAAAAGTGATGAAAAACCTTTTAAATCATAAAAGATAGTAGATTTTTTTCTCTACTTGACTCTTTTAATGGATTGCTTGTTCCGCTGCAGTTAAACTTGATGTTATATTTTATCAGTTTAATACTGTTGAAGGCTAACGATAATTTATTCTGCATTATCTTAGTCATAATATTTCTTATTGGGCTAGTTGAGCTCACCCTTTCTTTCCTTTATTCTCTTTGAAATGAGAACATAGCGAGGGGACTAGTCTGGGAGGCGAGTGTGGTCCAGAGGATAGCATTAGTAGTCCTCACTATTCTGTGAAATAGTGTGTTAATAATTGTAATGAGGACTCCTTTTGAGTTTGTATAATATTTTGTAGACAATAATTGTATTCAAACTCACAGTTATGTTTTGTTGTATTGTACACGACAGTTGTATTAGTAAGTTGTATTTGAATTTTGTACCATGTATTTGACGACCCAAGATGGGTGATGTATACCTAATTTTGGGGGCGTCACAAAAGTCATACAATGACGGCATCCTCAAACGGACTGTTAATACAGTACGACATCATAACGTCATTCTCAAAAATATTTTCAAAAATTTTAATTTGCCAACGGGGTTTGGCTACATCTAAATAATTCGATTGAATTGAATTATTGATATGAGTCTATGCTATTTGATTCAGCTAGACAAACATTTATGAAAACTCTAAGTGTTCATTGAAAAAAATTTCCCGAACCAAATTGTTTTGGTGCGGAATCCAATAAGACTGAGATATAATTTTTGTGCCTCTAGCAGTGACGAGAAACAGATAAAAGCAGTACCTGGCCAGTATAGGGCATATCGGGCTAATCACCCTTTGTGTCTGTAAGTTATGATGGTTTGCGGATGAATTTTCATAAAACCTTTGCGAAAATGACAGATAAATAGTCTATATGACTCCTCAGCAAAATTTGAAATTTTTTTCTGTTGTTAGTGGTGTATTGGGTAGCATGTGATGCTGGGTATGTATGGTGTATGGTGTATGGTGTATGGTGTATGGTGTAAGGTGTAAGGTAAATTTTGGGTATGAAATTTTTAGAAGAAGGGGTGAATGTGACAACCCGAGAATTTAGAAAATTTTCAAAAATTTTAATTAATTGATTTAAGGTTCAACATTAGAACCTAGACAGAAAATAAGTGTATGCGTTTGATATTTTTAAGAAGGAATTTTGAGGATTTCAAAATTCTATGAAGGATTTAGTTGAATTATTCAGGATTAAAGGAATAAGTGTTTATGTTCTGTGTATATGGTCAATTATGTGTTCAGAATATGTTTAAGGGTCAAGGGTTGACCAGATAAACGATATCTATAACAAACCCTAGGTATATATTAAGAACTTCAACATTCGGTTAGAAAACCCTAACGATTAACAAGAAACCCTAGAAATCGGTTCTGGAAACCCTAATTTCAGTTTCGGGAATCCAAAACCTTAATTCAGTGCATGAAACCCTAAATTGGGAACCTAATGACGTAAGTGTAAATAATTATAAGATTAATTAGGGTTAATCTTAACAAATTGGTTAGAAAACCCTAATTTCAAAATTTAAAACCCTAATTTCTGGTTTAGGAACCCTAATTTGTAAATAGGGGAAAACCTAAGTGTTAATTAAATAATTTTAATGTTAATTAGGAAATATTAATCCTAATTTTTAAAGTTATAAGTAATTAGAAAAATCCTATTTTTCAGACCCTAAACCCTAACCCTAAGATGTTTTCAAAATTCACTTAGAACCCTAAATTTTTGTTTGACAAGCGAATGTCAGAGGCCTTAGATTCTTCTCTATTTTTGATGTTTGTTGTTTTATGCTTTGGATCTGTTCTCTGACATGAGGACTGTGATCTGGAACTGGAAACAGGGCTAGATCATGAATATATTGCATGATATGATCGGTCAAAGTGCGTTGACCGAGTACGAAAAGTTGAATCTGGGCAACCCAGAATTTTTTAGGTGGCCTGACAAGCTTTTGCAAGCCTCTGATCTTGCAGGCGTTTGATCTTTTGGCCATGTTGTTGTTTTGTTATTGTATCCAGGCATGCATACTATATATTAAAATCACTAGATCACTTAGATCATCACTGAAATGAAGGATAATCTCGGTCAAACCGATGTTGACCAAACTATTTGAAGAACAAATCTGGGTAACCCAGATTTTTCCCAGATCGTTCTGACAACATATTCATGAGCTCGGATCTTGCTTGTGTTTGATGATATTATGGTGTTGGTATATCTAAGTTGTAATATGGTATAGGGACTACAGAGTAATGCTTTTATTTCACTTAAACAACCAACATTATTCATGTAGTAGATAGTCAAACTAGGCTGCTAAGTCATGAAGTCTGTTTTTTGGAAAACCTAGATCTTCATGAGCGAGTTTTTTGACATACTTTGACCAGCCTTAATCTTTTAATTATGATGATGTTATACTGAAATAATGACATGTTGTTGTACTACGACATCCGGACTATATGATTGAACCTTCATAGCACACCAAGAAAGCTTAAGATGCATGTTACAAGTGTCGACGTCAGGATTTTTAGATGCCTCTTTCCGTTTACTTGTTCTTTGGTGTTCTCATTTTAGGTGAGATTTGTTCGAAAAAACAAGTGAAAAAGGTCCGACATGTATAATGTCGACGATGGACTGTTAAGAGTCGCCAGTTGGTTTTTTTAAATGGTTGTACCAACATAATCGAGAAAAGGTTTGCACATTGACCAAGTGATGTGACATCGCTATACGAATTAAATTGAAAGCAAGATTCATTAGGGTCCGAGGGACTTGATTATGTAGAGGAAGGTGTTAGGAACCCCAGACATCCGTGTTACCACGGTGACCGCCTCTTTCAAAAAAAAACTATTATCACGAATGTGTGTGTGTGGTCAATGATGTCTTTGTTATTTGGAAGTAGTGCGAGGCCTCGTTCGCACCTATATACTGAGGGTTTGAATTTATGTAAAATTCAATTTTAAGCAAGATATGGCAGTGATGTTTTATAAAAGAGGTTTTTCAAACCCTGATGCTCAATAGTAATTGAGACCTTTTACACTCCCATTTTATTAAGTGTTGACTTGATTGATTTTATTTGATGATGCGAGGCATCCAAATGCGAAAATAATGTACAAAATAATGCCGACTTCCTCGTGGGTATGGAATCCATCCGAGGAAATTCGGAGACATATGAGAATAATTTACAAAGTCATTTACATTTGAAAATGTCCATCACAGAGGAACCGAATCTAGATCCAATAAGGTGAATCTGTGATCACATGATTCCTAGGCGCCTGAGATTTTGCAATTTGTATGAAAGCGAAGAGCGGTATATATATATAAAAGCTATAAATATATATATACAGACATGATCACCAACCACGAAGCACCTCCATGGGGGATCAGAAATGTAAATAAAGCTGTAAAAGCTATCAACCGCCATGGAGGAAACTCCAGGCGGGACAAAATGTAAAGAAAGTTGTACAAAGCAATCAACTGCCACGAAGTGAACTCCAGGCAGGATGAAACGTAAAGAAAGCGGTAAAAGTGATCAACCACCACTTAAGTAAACTCTGTGTGGGACGATATATATATATATATATATATATATATATATATATATATATATATATATATATATATATATATATAGAGTAAACGCATAGGATGTAAAATTAGGGCTCATCGAGCAGCAGTCCAGGCCACAATTCATATATATATATATATATAAGTAGTAAACGCTCCATCAAGTTCAGGCTCATCGAACAAAGTTCGACACACATTAATATATATGAATGTATATATATATATATATATATATATATATATATATATATATATATATTAAAGTAATAACGCTCCAGGCAAAGTCTGCAGGCTCATCGAATAAAGTTAGAACACATATAATATATATATATATATATATATATATATATATATATATATATATATATATATATATATATATATATAAGTAAACGCTCAGGCATGAAGTTCAGGCTCATCGAACAAAGTTCGACACACAGTTAATATATATAAATGTATATATATATTAAAGTAGTAAACGACACACAGTTAGTATACGATGGCATGGGATTAAAGTTTTTATGAAGTCATTGAAGATGGGACAATGCCCTCCGGTCTTCAAGCTTTAACTTTCATCCGTTACCCTGCACAATAGTCACTCAGGATTGGTTAGTCATGTGGGACATCGTTGCGTAGAGATGTTGAGACGACGTGGCATGGCATTGCATTGGCGAGATGACGATGTTGTCCCTTACCGGTGTTATCGCCGGATTGAAATTTGATCATGAGACGTTGCTCGAGCTTATTTGAGATTGGACTGCTGCAATTTGTTGAAGGTCCTCATTGTCATCTTTGAGGTGTGTTTGTCTTCCCGATGATATCACCAGGTTGGTACAGTGTATCTCTTTTGTGAGCGCCGAGATTGAAGCTGGTGGCATTTGAAACAAGCATTTCTGGGGTTATCGCCGAAACTGCATTCCTTGGGGTTATCACCAAGGTTGGTGGTTATTCCCATGGTTGGGACTGAGACTGGTTACCTCGGGGTTATCTCTGAGATTAATCGGTCTTCTCTGGTGTGTGTTCCAGTCTTGGATTTGCATGCCTCGGGGTTATATCCGAGGTTAGAATTGTTACTCCCAGTGTGTGCTCTGGGGTTGATGTTGAACTCTCGGTAGTATCCGGTATGGATATGGATTGTCTTTCAGGGTTCCCTCTTAAAAGATGAATCTATCCTCCTGCAATGTTAGCGACAGCAGTACAGAAAATTTTGAGTGTCTACAGATGCCCCTCTTTATCATACTCATGCATGGCGATGCATGGGTAGGATAAAGAATCCTAGACACTTGAAATGCAACAAGACAAACATGGTACTATATGTAGCAACATGATGCAACTGTATGACACATGTGTATATGCGGGTTGTCAGATATCTTTGGGGATGATGATTACTGGCTCCTGTTGCTTCAACTGGGGATAGGCAATGCTGACCAGATTTGATGTGTAATCTGAATCTGTTAGGATGTTGATGTTGGTGTTATCACCAAATCCATGTGTCTTCGATTATGACTTGATCCTGAAGATGTACCTCTTATGTGTAAGAGATCTGTGGGGATAAAGCTTGGTCTGTTTGAGGATGTGTATAACATATTCCATCATCTATCCTCTTTGATGACGTGGACCTTTCCTGGTTGGTATCACCAGAATATGTCAAGATTATGTTGGATTTACTGCCAACAACAAATCTTTGTCGAGGATGCTCGACCTTTGTTAACATGCTTCAATCGACATGTGAATCAACTAATTTGAAAAACCACGTGGGATAGTATCGTCAAGGTGATTGACCTTCGCTGAAGTGTGAATCAACGGAACACTGCGTTGTGACCCCCGCCGGGGATCTGCTGGGGAATATGAGCAATCGAGCATGAAACCCTCTGATAGCTCTAGAGCTCTGATAGGTTTAATCGATATCAGCTGAAATAACATCAAGGCTGCTTGACCTTCGTTGATTTGTATGTCAACGGATAAGCACGCGTTGTAACCCCCGCCGGGGATTCACGTTGTAACTATCGCTGATGTGTGTAGTAGTGGTTGATCATTGGATGGCTTCTGATGCTTTGTTAGGTTCGCTTCTAACGGTTATCATGATGTCAAGGCTGTTTGACCTTCGCTGATTTATGTGTCAACGGATAAGTACGCGTTGTAACCCCCGCCGGGGACTCACGTTGAACCCCCGTCGGGGACTCACGTTGTAACCCCCGTCCGGGATCTACGTTGTAACCCCCGTCGGGGATTCACGTTGTAACCCCCGTCGGGGATCTACATTGTAACCCCTGTCGGGGATCTACGTTGATCTTTTAGGGTGATGACCCGGAGTTGGCGGCATCAGACTTGTACAAGGTATGGCCGGATGTGGTTTGTAACAAATGAGATCATTGGCAGAGTATACCTCGTGTTCGGGTGACTACCAATGAGCGATGTACAGACTCAAAGTTTCATCTGAGAAGACCAGGATTGTATGCTATTTTGCTCAATCGCGTGGCATTTTTATTCCCGATTTGAATTTTCTAGTCCGCAAGAACTCCTTTGCAACTCGAACTGGATCGAGCCGGAGGGGTGGGACCCATATAGGGGTGCCCCTTATTAGTTGTTTGGCAGATGTACCCCATTTCCCTGTATTTGTAGCTGTATAGAGATGATGTATTAGATGATGATATACTTAGGAATGTATGCACAGTTTTTCCATTCCCTATATCATATTGCCATCTATTATCTGTTATGTATGTATCATGTTATGCATATGTATGTATGTCCAGAGATATTTGGCATTGACCCCTGGATGGTCTTATGACACGGCCCGCACAGATGTCTTCTTTGACAGTTAGTCGTATAGATCATACCCCACCGTCAGTGGTGGTATTGGGTATGCGATCCTGGTATGATAGCATGTCACCACCAGATAGGGTGACTGTAGATCATTTTCTGTAGCATACCATGACCTTATTGATGTATCAGGTTCCCGCAGGGTTTATGGATGGGATGATAGAGCATTGGGTACCGGACATGCATGTTTTTCGATTCGGGACCCATGTGTTGACTCCTACTCTGGAGGAGTATGCACGATTGATGATGTTTCCTTTAGACAGACCTTGCGTGCACCTTGCTTTCGAAGACATGAGTAGACGATTCATGACTCTCACTGGATTGCGGCGCAGAGTAGTACAGGATTAGCTGACGTCTGGCCACGTGATATCCCAGCGTTTTTTGTATGACAGATTTGGCTCGAAGGATAGCTACTCACGATATTCCGGGGATTCCACCAAGACTTTGGAGGATTCTTGGCGTTTGGCGTGGTGGATGTCTTGAAAGCAATGCATTGTCATGCGTCTATATGCCACGGTACATGGATGAGATAAACATAGGTGTCATCATGGCCGTGAGAGCTCTCAGGGAGGGTCGTACCATTGTACCTATGATTATAGCAGAGACCCTACGGTCAGCATCCTACTATTGTACTTACCCATTAGGAGTGTTCACAGGTAGTTCGGTCATGCTGTATGTGTGGTTTATGTCACACTTGAGACCGATTGGTACCTTTAGACGGCATGGATATTGTTTCACCCATGATATAGCTATGCCATACTCCTTTCAGCCATCGGAGTGTATAGATGCTCTGTCCTGGTCCACATTTTTGGCAGATATCAGAGATCCATTTAGTATATTGTTGTGTTTGGGGCATAGCTCACCATACAGCTTCATTACTCACGCTCCGGGCATGGACTTCCTCCCTCTGGCCGACTTGAGGGGCATGACTACTTATCACCCATTGGCCGTGATGTCATAGTTTGACCAGTTCCAGGATTTTCATCCTTTTGGGGGGCGATAGGTCAGCGTTCAGCTTCTCGATATCTCTCAGCAGAGGACTGATCTCGTGTGTACGCTTGCTGGGATTAGCGTGAGATAGCTTCTTTTTATGTGAGCCATCCGGGTTGTTTTGCAGAGTATTCCGCATGGATGGAGACATAGATTTTATTGGCTGCAACAGTATCTACAGTACCGGATAGCGAGTTAGACGATGTAGAGCCCATGGAGGACATCGATTCCTACATCAACGAGGAACCCATTCTTTGGGTTGCGGCATTTCTTCCGGATTTTCCCGATTACCGATCTTGTTGTGATTCAAAGACTCAAAGACAAGATACTTTGAGCAGAGTCTTCATCTGATAACCTTTGAGAGAGATCAAGCTCGATCTATGATGTTGACTGCCCTTGAGGGGAGAGACGCAGCTCTATTAGAGAGAGACGAGGCATTAGCTCGCAGAGATATCGCTGTTGTTGAGCGGGATGAGGCCAGATTAGCCAGAGACGCAGTGATAGTTGAGCGGGACAGTGCCATATCTTCCCGGGATGTAGCCATCACAGATAGTACTGTCGTGAGGTCCCTTACCACTGACATGATCGCAGAGATGAGCGCATATATCGATGATCATATGGTCATCATGCAGATGGCCGCAGTTTTGTTGGGTCATGTGGATATTCTCATACAGGAGACCACAGCTTCACCTTCATCTTCTGAGAGAGACGCCATGTTGGGCTTGTTAGCTCACATATATCTTGACTTGTAGATGAGCTCGTATTTTCCTGCACAGACTAACTTAGCCATTTTATCATGTACAGTTTACATTGTATACATCAAACAACATTATATATATGATAGGGAAATATATTTTTGGATCACTTCCCTTTTAGATATGCCTTGTTGTTTGCTTGATATTTTGCCTGCTGCTTCAGGGCTTGTGATCTTGATGTATTCTGAATTCCTCCTGGGTGAATGGACATTGAGTTGTCTCTGGATAGTTCAAAATGAATCATCGATCTCTGTATATCCCTACCATCTTTGGTGTCTTCGGACTGGTTTCTATATGAAAATGTGGAGAGGAGTATGGCTTTCCTCTCTGAGATTGACCGCACCACAGATGGTCGCCAGTACTTCTATTTAGGAGTTCCACCTCTTACGGATTGGTGTTGCTCTTTAAGGTATGACCGCAGCTTAGATGGTCGCCAAATCTTCTATTTGTAAGGAGTTTAGGTAATTCCATCCTTTTGGTCTGAAGCCGAATGAAAATGTAGTGGATTGAAGGAATCCCAGTACCAGTTGACAATGATTTATGTTTTGGTAGGGGGTGAGACCGAACCATGAATGGTTTCCTATATACTCCTATTGAAGAGGAGATCAGGTCTGCGTAGGTGTAAGAGGTTCAACGATGTATATGGCTGAAATTGTGTAGGAATGTTTTTGTTGTTTTTATTTTATCGACGAGAAGAAGGTAGAAATATTTTTGTTGTTTTTGTTTTATTGCGACCGGACCATTTAAAATGGTTGCCTACGTACTCCTATTGAAGAGGAGATCAGGTCAACGTAGTTCGCTCCTCAGGGCGAGTTGAAAAGCGCAATCCCATGTTCAGGTCAGAGTGCGGGGAGGAGAAAGTTTAATCCTAGGTTGAGGATAAACTGCAGGTACGAGAAGTTTGATCCCAGGTATGGGTAGCCAAACTGTAAACGCAAGAGGTTCAATCCGTGGTGGGATGACCTAAGTTACAGGAATGCAAAGGAGAGCCAGGCTACTGGCTTGAAATGTATGTTTCACTGAGGGGCAAAGTGTAGAAAAGTTGTATGTGGTAAAGGGTTGAAGAACCAGAATGACTGGTGATCTGATGGTCCGACACCAGGGTGTTTCCGATTTACTTCAGACATAGTACCGTTTTATGACATCTGAGTTGATGAGTTGTGGAAATTCATCACCATCCATTTCTTGCAATCTGAGAGCACCTCCCGTCAATACTTCTTTGACAATAAACATGCCTTCCCAGTTAGGAGCGAATTTTCCCTTAGACTGATCTTGGTTGTCAAGGATTTTCTTCAAAACCAAGTCATGTTGTTTAAACTGCCACAACTGAACTTTCTTGTTGTAGGATCTGGAGATCCTTTGCTAATATAACTGACCATAGAAGATAGTCGCGGTTCGCCTTTCGTCTATTAGAGACAATTGGTGATACCTGTCTTGTACCCATTGGTTTTCATCCAGCTGAGCATCTATCAACACTCCGAGGGATTCCATCTCAACTTCTGTGGGGAGCACTTCTTCCATCCCATAGGTTAATGCGTAGGGGGTTGCCCCAGTGGAAGTGCGCATTGAGGTTCTGTAGGCTAACAGAGTAAGAGGCAATAGGTTAGGCCAATCTTTATGGTTAGCAGAAATCTTTTGCATAATCTTCTTGATGTTTTTGTTAGCAGCTTCAATAGCACCGTTCATCTTCGGACGATAGATGACAGAGTTAAGATGTTTGATGTGGAATTTACTGCATAATTCCTCCATCATTTTGTTGTTGAGGTTCTTGGCATTGTCTGACACAATCACCTCTGGTTGTCCATATCGACAAACGACATTGTTTTTGATGAAAGTAATGATGACTTCTTTAGTAACCCTGGGGAAGGAGGTTGTTTCTACCCACTTGGTGAAGTAGTCGATCATGGTGAAGATGAATCGATGACCGTTACTGGCTTTAGGCTCAATGGGCCCGATAACGTCCATTCCCCATATTGAGAAGGGTCAAGGTGAACTCATATTATGAAGTTCCTTTGGAGGGGCGTGTATAGCATTCCCATGAATCTGGCACTGATAGCATCTCCTGACGTGGTCATCGCAATCAGCTTTGAGAGATAGCCAATAATGTCCCGTCTTGAAGACTTTCTTGACAAGGAGGGGACCACTCATGTGGGGGCCACAGACTCCACCATGGATTTCATTTATAAGCCTTTGGGCTTGATCTTTGTCTAAACATCTGAGGGACTTAGTCCTACATCTCTTTTGTAGAGTGCATCTCTACTCAGGTAGAATTTCATAGCAAGTCGATGGATCCGCCTTTTCTCAGTCAGGCTCGCCTCCGCGGGTGTAGATCCATCTTGCAGATATTCCTTGATATGCTAATACCAAGGATGTTGGATGGGAGGTAGCTCATCCTATACTTCTCCAACGTAATTCCCATAAGCTGGGGCCTTGTGCAGGGAAATTGTGACGCTTGGAAAATGTTCCTTATCTGATATGTGAATAAAGGAGGCCAAAGTTGCTAACGCGTCCGCGAAGTCATTCCTATTACGAGGAATGTATAAAAAGGAGATTTCTTCGAACTCCAAAACCATCTTCAAAACCTGCCGATGGTAAGGCAACAAATGTAGTTCCTTGGTTTGATAGATTTCGGTGGATTGTTTGATTACTAACTCTAAATCTCCAAAGACTGTTAACCGCCTGATGCCCATTGAACGGGAAAGTTTTAGCCCCATGAGACAGCCTTCATACTCAGTCGTATTGTTGGTACTAACAAACTGCAATTTAACGGCGACGGGATACTGCTCCCCTGTACCAGATACTAGAACTGCTCCAACTCCAGAACCTTCCATATTAACAGCTCCATCAAAATACATCTTCCATGATTGGCGCGTATCGTACTGATGGTGTTGTTGAACTATCATTACTCCTTTATCAGGGAAATATGTTTCCAAGGGTTTGAAATCCCCTGAAGGTGCGGCGGCCAGTTGATTCGTGATTCCTTGACCTTTGATGGACTTTTGAGTCACATATACGATGTAAAATTGTTGTATGATCAACTGCCATCTAGAAAGCCGGCAATTTAACATGGGTTTGTTGAACACATACTTGAGAGGATCCACGCGGAATATGAGATAGATTATGTGACCATGGAGGTAATGTTGTAACCTCATGGAAGCCCATGGTGAAGCACAAAACGTCTTTTCAATCAGAGTGTACTTGTGTTCACTGCTGCTGAACCTTTTGCTGAGGTAATAGATAGCTCATTCTTGGCCTCTATCGTCTTTCTGTCCTAGCGTGCAGCCCATGGCATTGTCACTTATGGATAGGTACATAAACAGGGGAACATCATCCCTGGGTGGTACTAAAATGGGAGCTTTGACTAGTTGTGTTCTTGATTGTGAGGAAGGCATTTTGACACTCATCATTCCATTTTATGGAGGAGTTCTTCCTTAATAGCTTGAAGATTGGCTCACAGGTTGTTGTGAGTTGAGAGATAAATCTGCTAATGAAGTTGATTCTTCCCAAAAATCCCCGTATTTCCTTTTTTGTCCGAGGAATGGGCATTTCCGTGATGGCTTAGATTTTGGCAGGATCCAGTTCAATCACTTTGTGGCTGACTAGAAATCCTAGCAACTTGCCTGATTTAACGCCAAAGGCGCACTTGGCTAGATTCAACTTCAAGTTGTACTTACGCAACCTGTTGAAAAACTTCCTGAGATGGTCTATATGGTCATCCTCCTTCCGGGACTTGACAATGATGTCATACACGTAGATCTCGATCTCTTTGTGCATTAAGTCATGGAAAAGAGCCATCATAGCTCGTTGATAGGTGGCTCCGGCATTGATAAGGCCGAATGACAATCGTCTATAGCATAAGGTTCCCCAAGGCGTGATGAAAACAGTCTTCTCACGATCTTCCTCAGTAACCATGATCTGATGATACCCATAAAGCAATCAAAGAAAGGAGTACATGTCGATTATTCAAAGATTGTCAATGAGAATGTGGATAAATGGCACGGGAAAGCTATCTTTTAAGCAAGCTTTGTTTAAGTCCTGGTAATCCACACAAACTCGCACCTTCCCTCCAGGTTTAGGCACGGGCATAATGTTGGATATCCACCCAAGATATATAGACACCATGATGATGCCAGCTTAAAATTGTTTTACAATTTCTTCTTTCACCTTTAGACTCCACTCAGGTTTCAATCGCCTTAGCTTTTGCTTGACTGGCTTAAATCCCTCTTTAATGGGAAGGCGATGAAGGACAATGTCAGTGGACAAACCCACAATGTCTTCATGAGACCATGCAAACACATCCTGAAATTGGGTTAATATCGTAACCATGTCATTCCGTTGGTTTGGGGTAAGGTCTGAACCAATCTGGATTAACTTAGGGCTTTCTAAGGTTCCGAGATAGAAAGAAATGGTTTGATCAAGGTTGGGTTTAGGTTTGTCTTTGACCCATTCTTGAATTTCCGGAGGCACCTCAATGTCATCATCCTCAGTATATCCATCAAATTTGAATTCATCTCTACATCAAAGGTACAATCCTTGTGGAGAAGAGGCACCGTATCGTAAAGTACATACACATCTAAATTCGAGTCTTGAAACAAAATATGCTTTCACTTAGTATATATGAAATGTGTTGATCATACATACGGTGTTAGCATATCTTTGGAAAAATAAACTTCTAATCTTCGCATGTAAAAGTAAGCAGTTATTATATCTACAAGGCAGAGAGAGTTCTGCCCGTTTTACCCTTGTCGACCAATGCAAGGAATACTGCTCCAATTGGCAAGGGTAAAGTCCGGGTGGACCGCAGTGATGGAGGGATTGTCATAATCCTCCCTATCCCGAATGATGGACATTACGTCTGGGCAATCATCATCTGGGGTGTATCTGTTGGTATGTTCATCATGAACGATGATGCGTATGCCTGACATCATTTCGATGACGTCTTGCTTGATTCTTCGTTCCTCTTCTTCCACTGCGGGATTTGGAACAAAGACTTCTTTCTCCTTCACCGGTACCGGCTTGGGAAATAACATAGCCATTACATTGGCTGGCACCTTTACAGGAGATTGTGCTGACTCAGAGCTTGAAGGAAAAAATAAACGTCACATGGTTGAAGCTGAAGGAATCTGCTGATGCTTATGAGGATTCCTGTGACTAGAACTGGCAGGATAGCCTAGTCCAGTTGTTCCAATTTGCTTGGTTAATCGAATGGGGTACTTGATACCTGGCAATCTTTACCAAACCCTTGTCACGGCTTATGACCCAATGACATCATTTCTTGAGTAGCCGAAGCATTACCTCGGCGTAAATCTTGGGTTGAGCAATGGCATTCCAATAGCATGGTATTGGGTATTACTTACTTCAAGGCATGAAAACCGGTTCAGCGTAACGTATTGGCATTGATTGATGAACCATGCCCGTGTTGAGGATACTCTGGTTCAGCGTTGACCGTAACCAGGCTATTGTTGATAATGTATTTCAATTGTAGGTGAAGAGTGGAGGGGACTGCCCCTGCCATGTGAATTCATGGGCATCCCAAGAGCAGGTTGTATCCCAAATCTATCTTGAGCACATGGAAAGATACGCAGAACGTGTGAGGACCAATTCCGATTGGCAGCTCAATTACTCCTACCGAATTTCGGCTGGCTCCATTAAAAGCTTTGTTGATAGTATGGCTACTCCGAATTCGGTTGAGATTGATATTCATCTTCACCAAGGTAGCGTATGGACAGATATTTAGAGATGAACCTCCATCTATCAAGACTCCAGCTAGCATGTATCCGGAGGACAAGACCGCAATGTGTAACGGCTTGAAATGATTGGTCCCTTCGGGCGGTATGTCATCATCAGTGAAGGATATCACATTGTTGTTGAAAATGTGATCAACCATATGTTGAAATTTTTCCGTATCAACTAATGTCGGTAGATAGGCTTCTTCTAAAACCTTCAACAAGACCCTCCGATGATTTTCAGAAGTTAATACCAAGTCCAGAATTTATATTTGTTGTGGAGCTTCTTTCAAGCTTAAAACCACGGTGGCTTCGTTATGACCCATAGTGCGGAGGAATTTTTCAATTTTCTCCATGGGTATTTTCCCCTTTGATTTGATGGTAGGCTTCATCACCCATTGGGGAAGATACAGTGGATTTTCCTTCGACACTGTAGCAGTTGTATGTGAGGTGGATCCTTCACCTTCTCCATAATTCCACGGAACTGTGCGCAAGCTAACAATAGGATAGTGTGCTCTGCACGGCAAGTTGATTGGCTCGGGAGCGGCCACTTTCAAATGATTGTTGCTTCCCTTGAGTTGAATTGTTGGCATTGTGAGTGATTTGTTAACCCCATCATTTTCAGCGGATATGATTGCTACCACACTCTTCCCCTTAGTAGGGCCTGAATGTAAGACCCCAACTTTTATAAATAAAGATGAATTTTCTATAAATATCATTTTTTAATATTATGGAGTAAAATTGATATAATGTTATAGTTGTGGGTAATATTTATAAATTTTGTAAAGTACGCAAGTTGTTATATAATATTCGATTGGTCGGGGAATATTCGTTTTAATAGGGAATATTCGTACAACGGCACAATCATTGGTTGACCCCACAACAGAATTATTGTCGGATTGAGAAAATGACAAAAATACTTTATGAAAATAACGGCGGAAGTTTTACCGTTTACTGTTGAAACACCCGGTGTTAAAAGTACATTAATACGCGTAGTTGCACAGTAGCACACGGTATTGATTATTAATGCTTACGTGAGAAGTCACTCAGTTTTGTTCAATTATTTCTACAATAATTGCTGCATAATATCTCACATTATTTGATTCAATTATTGTCAATATTTTATATATTATTAAATCAATAATTGAGACGACAAAATTATTAATATTATTATTTGCAATATTAACGATGTCTAGAAGTTCTGTCAAGGAGAGGTTTGGTCACCTAGTTACGCGCCAATAGGGAGAAATCCTTATTGGAAAGCCCCCTCTTTCCTAGGAACGACCTGGTCAATTAATACTGTGAATTATAATAATGATGATAAATGTTGTTAAAATATTGAGAGGATTTTTATGAAGTTGTTGTAAGTTTTGCTTATTTTATGGACCCCCATTTACCCATTTTTTTCAAAGTAATCGGTAGAAAGTTTTTGGTATATATTTATATATATATATATTTGGTTGGGGCCACTAGTGGAGGATTTTGGTGGAGAAATTTTCAACCGTAAATGGGGGGAGTGCTGAACTGTGGGTGTCTGAGAATAGTAAATATGTATATATATTAAATGTGGGTGAGTGGGTTATGGTGGAGGATGAAGTTTGGCAAGATATGTGAGATGATTTTCAAGCTTGCACCTTATTGGTTGAACAAACCAATAATGCTATCAAACATGTGCATAAAGCCATTTTCTCAAACTTGGCGTGTACTAGTTTTTTTTTCTCTTTCTTCTAATTGGCCAACACCTTGACAAATGATGCATGGGTGGTAGAATTTTTCTAATATAGCATGTTTTATATTATATATATATTATAAAAATTTGATTTTGAAAATCTAGCGTATGATTTCAGCCAGTGAATTACACAATGCCTTTCCATTCTCCTATAAATAGAAGCTCATTCCTTCATTATTTCTTACGAATTCACTGAAACTCTAGAGAGAGAAATTATAGAGAAACTATAGAAAAGTATTCTGCTACTTCCCTACTCTTATATCCAGTTTCTTTTACGGTAAGAGATATTATTTCTTTTGTATTCATGAAGAGAACTTCTGTTATTCCATTCTTTATTATTCATTAGAATAACTTTTCATATCTGCTGCTACCCTATACTTGGTGAAATTCTTATGTTATTCCATTCTTTATTATTACATTGGAATATCCTATCTGTGTGTTTTACTGTAGGACTGGTTCCGATCTTTATTATTATGTTGGAATATCACATGCATGCGTTTTTTATGGGATTCGGTTCCGGTCTTTATTATTACATTGGAATATCACATGCATGCATTTTACTGTGGGACTGGTTCCGTTATTTATTATTCATTGGAATAACTTTCACTGTCTTGGTCTATCGCATGTACCGGTGATTTCTTTTGTTATTCCATTCTTTATTATACTCAGTTGGTTAAAACTTTGACTTCTACACTCCATGAAATTAGTGGAATATCCTTGATATTTGCGCTTCATGCAGTATCTTTTCATGGAAATATTCTTCTGAGCATTCTTGAATTTTACTCTACAAAGAAGTATCATGTTGACTGTCGACGTCGGGATTTTTGGGTGTCCCTTTCCGTTACTTGTTCTTTGGTGTTCTCATTTTAGGTGAGATTTGTTTGAAAAAACAAGTGAAAAAGGTCCGACATGTATAATGTCGACGATGGACTGCTAAAAGTCGCCAGTTGGTTTTTTAAAAGGTTGTACCAATACAACCGAGAAAAAGTTTGCACATTAACCCAGCGATGTGACACTGTTATACGGGTCGGTGAAACCGAGATTCGTTTAGGGTCCGGGGACTTGGTTATGCGGGGGGAAGGTGTTTGGCACCCCCCGACATCCGTGTTACCACGGTGACCGCCTCTTTACAAGAAACTATTATCTGAGTGTGTGTGTGTGTGTGTGGGTCAATGTGCTGTTATTTGGAAGTTGTGTGAGGCCTCATTCGAACCTATATATATTGTGGTGTCTGAATTTATGTAAAATTGGGTTTTTAGCAAGATACGGCAAAGTTGATGTTTTATAAAAGAGGTTTTTTAAACCATGATGCTCAATAGGAATTGAGACCTTTTACACTCCCATTTTATTAAGTGATCGGCTTGATTGATTTTATTTGACGAATGCGAGGCATCCGTATAAAAATAATGTACAACGATAATGCCGACTTCCTCGTGGGTATGGAAACCATCTGAGGAAATTCAGACACCGCAGAATAATTTACAAGCTCCTTACAGCTGAAAATGTCCATCATGGGAACCGAATCTAGATTCAATGGGATGAATCTGTGATCACATGATTCCTAGGTTCATAAAATACTGCATTTTTATATGAAAGCAGTTAGCAGGTATATATATAAAAGCTGTAAATATATATATACAAACAGGAGCACCAACCACGAAGCACCTCCATGGGGGATCTGAAATTTAAATAAAGCTGTAGATACGGTCAACCGCCACGAAGGAAACTCCAAAGTGGACGAGAATGTAAATAAAGTCAGAATAACGGTCAATCGCCATAAGTAAACTCAAAGCAGGACGAAATGTGAAGAAAAGTGTAAGCGATCAACCACCATGAAGTAAACTCGTGTGTGTGGGACAATATATATATATATATATATATATATATATATATATATATATATATAAAAGCAATAAATGCACCAGATGTGAAAATCTGTGCTCATCGAATGTAGTTCACCATATATATATATATATATATATATATATATATATATATATATATATATATATATATATTAAGCGTCATCGGATATAAAATCCAAGCTCATCGAACAAAGTCTCGACTCTATATTCATATATATAAATATATATATATATATATAAAAGCTTAGTAAACACACACGGGCATCAAGTCAGGCTCATCGAACAAAAGTCCCACACATAGTTATATATATATATATATATATATATATATATATATATATATATATATATAGGAAAGCAAGTAAACACTCTGCATCAAAACTAGGCTCAATCGAGGCATAACTCAATAATGTTAGTCAATATATATATATATATATATATATATATATATATATATATATATGGATTTGGAATGAAACCACGAGATCAAGTAAGTTCAAAAAACAAGCAACACGACTCTAAACGTGTAGAAGGGTGTGTGCAAAGATGAAGAGAAAGACTCTAAAGTGTGTGAGAAGGCTTACACCTGACTGATAAAAAAGGCTTCTATATCTTTAGAGTGGGTAAACACTGGCTTTTGTGGGTACAAAAGAGGCTATATATAAGCTCACAAGTGTTTAAAAGTGGAAAAAGACACTGTATGATCGAGTGCAGAGCGAATTGTGCAAGATTTCCTCATCTTTTTCTCTTGCAAAATGGCCACCCCAAGCCCTCTATTTATAAAGGTTGGAGCCGCAGGTGTACTGCGCTTTGGGCAGCAGTGCACTGCAGGTGCCGGGGTGCCCCGGGCAGTGTGGGTCCAGCCGTGTGGAAGTACGTACGCGTTGTTCGCTCGGTTGCTCATAACTTTTAATCCGGGAGTCCGATGGAAGCATGCCATACCATTTCGGAAAGCTCTTTTCGAGAGCTACACAATGATATATGATTTGACCTTTTTTGATTCTAGGAAGATGGGTCCATGACCAAAATGGCATTCCCTGGTTTCCGTCAGGCAATCCGGTGAGCCGTTTTGTGTAGTTTGCACTCCGGAGTTAAGATATCGCTCTTGTGGGACTTCCTTTGAAGTATTTTGAGTTGAGATGAGTGTATTTGATTTGAAGTGAAGTTGAGTTGGCAAAATGACCATTTTGCCCCTCCCGGGGTTATCTTCGGTTCTTGCACAGTTATAACAGTCGTTTCTCAGGGTTATCTCTGAGGTTAGCTTGTTGTTGACTTTGACTATCCTCAGGGTCATCTCTGAAGTTAGCTTGACCTATTCCCATGGTTGGGACTGAGACTGGATACCTCGGGGTCATCTCCGAGATTAATCGGTCTTCTCCGTGTGTGTGTGGTCCCAGATTATATCCGCAGATCCTCGGGGTTATCTCTCGAGGTTGGATTTGGTTACCCAGTATTGCATCCCGGTTTGATGATGAACTTCCGGTAGTATCCGGTATGGATTTGGATTGTCTTTCAGGGTTCCCTCTTAAAAGACGAATATGTTCTCCTGCAATGTTAGTAACAGTAGAAGAAAATTTCTAGTGTCTAAAGATGCCTCTTTTTATCATGTTCATGCAATGCAATGTAATGGACATGATAAAGATTAGTAGACCCTTGAAACATGACAAGGTATTTTCAATGATGTAAATCGCAATGTAGTGAATGTTTATGATGAATGTGACAATGTTTTCGCAAATCGCAGTTCGTAAATCGCACATCGTATTTCGTACATCGCACATCGCTTTTCGCATTTGGCCAAATCGCACTTCGTAACTCGCACATCGCATTTCGCATATCGTATTTCACATATCGCATCGCAAATCGCATATCGCAAACCGTATATCGCATATCGCAAATCGCAATGTAATGAATATTATGATGAATGTTAAAATGTATTCGCAAATCGCTTTACCTTCTACCGATCATTGCTGCTACAGATGCTGGTGTTGACTCCAATGGTTTGACATTTAATCGCTGATGCTTATTTGATGAAGATAAGTTGAGATGTTTTCCACATCTCTGATGGGGTTGACGTTCTGAAATCACCAGACCCTCCCGTTGTATTCGCTGGTAGTTGCAATGGTGACTATCCTACTAATCGCCAAACTTTTCTAGTTCCCACTCGAACGGTGGTATACGAAGCTTTCATCGCTGAAATGTGTTGATGTCGCGCTGTATTGATAGTAATGGTTTAGGATACCAGATCTTCTGATACCTTCGCTGAAGTAATATTCCACGGATTACTTCACTAGACTTCGCCTGATGTTACGTTAGATTGATGACAACCACCCGATGTCTCACCCTTCTTGAGGTGATTTGGAGTTTCATTTTGCTGTTGGGTACTTGTGCCCCATTTCCTTAAGCATTTGATTCGCAACCCGGTTGAACTAATGACCTGAATGCCGCTAACATCCTTGGAGGGTGCAGCTCGTTCTTTTTCTGCCAATATTTGAACTTCGGTGTAGAGGTCTCGATTTGTTAGAATTTGGCGCCGGTTGACAAATTTGATGAGGAGGATTTCATTCGCTAGACCTTTTGTTATTGGGCTTTCTGAGTTTTTTCTTTGAGAGGCTTGATCCCGCCTTAAGATCATTCCATTTCTTGGAATTGGACAAATGCCCCAGTCCTTTCACATGTTGATGCCGAGGGTTCATATGATAAACTCTCTTTGTTGATGGAGTCGCGAGTGAATAATATCTGAATCGCCATTGAGATGCTGATGGACCATGCTGATGGCGCTGACTGGTGCATTTTCCACTTTAGGATGATTGATAAATGCCCCAGTGTTGAGTTGTCGCTGCTTCCGAGATTGCCCCAATCTTGTTGTAAGGGACCCACTATCCGGTTGTCGCCAATTTTGAAATTGCCCCAGCCTTGCTTGTTGTTTGGGATAGTTGCTTTGACAGATGAGTTGATAAGACGCCGAGATCGCAAGAGGCTTTTACTTCTGTACCATCTAGTGAATAGGTAGTGGATGTGGGCTTTGATGTTGACAACTCTTTCTGGTAAAGGTGTCGCTTTGTTATAGAGATGATGCTCTAACTCATAGGGATATCGTCGTTGCTGAGCGGGATGATGCTATATCTACCTGAGATATCGCATGAAGTTAGCGGTGGATCTGTTGGCTCGTGTAGAAACCCTTGGGCAGGAGATCATAGTGTTACTTCCTTCTTCTGAGAGGGAATCCATGTTGGACTTAATAGCCCGCATATACATAGATTTGTATATGGGCTTGTATTTTCCTGCACAGACTAGCTTAGCCATTTTGTCATGTACAGTACACATTGTATATATCAAACAACATTATATATGGCAGGGAAATATATGTTGATTCACTTCCCTTTTAGTTGTGCCTTGCTACTTGCTTGATATTCACTTATTTCTCCAGGACTTTGTGATCTAGATGTATTCTGAACTCCTCCTTGATGAATGGACAGTGAGATGTCTCAGGATTTTCAGAATGGATCGTCGATCTGTGTGTATTGACCATCTTTGGTGTCTTGAGACTTGTTTCTATATGTGGCTATGGATAGGAGTGAGTTTTTTTTTATTTTTCTGTGGTGAGACCGGACCATATAACATGGCTGCCTACGTACTCCCGTGTATTGGGGAGATCAGGTCGACGTAGTTCGCCCCTCAGGGAGAGATGAAAAGTGTAATCCCATGTGCAGGTCAGAGTGCGGGGAAAAGAAAGTTTGATCCTAGGTTGAGGATAAACTGGAGGTATGAAAAGTTTGATCCCATGTATGGATAGCCAAACTGCAAACGTAAGAGGTTCAATTCGCGGTGGGATGACCTAAGTGGTATGATCGCATTGAAGCCAAGCTGCTGGCTTGAAAGGATGTTTCCCTGAGGGGCAAAGCGTGGAAAGGAGTTGTATGTGGTAAAGGGTTAATGAACCGGAATGACTGGTGATTTGATGATCCAAAACCAGGATGTTCGCTTGATGGTAACCTTAGACTTAGTACTGTTTCACGGTGTCCGACATGATAAGCTGTGGAAATTCATCGCCGTCCATTTCCTGTAATCTGAAAGCGCCTCCTGTCAATACCTCCTTGCCAATAAATGGGCCTTCCCAGTTCGGGGAGAATTTTCCTTTAGACTGAGCTTGGTTGTCAATGATCTTTTTCCAAATCAAGTCGTGTTGTTTGAACTATCGTAGTTGGACTTCTCTGTTGTAGGATCTTCTTTACAAGTAGAGGGCCGCTCATGTCTGGGCCACATACTACACCATGGATCTCATCCATGAGTCTATGAGCTTGGTCTTGGTCCAGACATCTGAGGAGACCTAGTCCTGCATCTTTTTTGTATATTGCATCTCCGATCAGGTAGAATTTCATAGCAAGTCGAAGGATCCGCCTTTTCTCGGTCAAAGCTCGCCACAGTGTAGATCTATCTTGTGAGTGCTCATTGATATATTGATATCAACGATGCTGGATGGGAGGTAGCTCATCCGATACTTCTCCGATGTAATTCACATAGGCTGGAGCCTTTTGTTGGGCAAATGTGAGGGTTAGCATGTCTTCCTTGTCATGTATGTTGATTAAGGAGTCCCAAGTAGCTAGAGCATCTGCAATATCATTCCTATTCCGAGGAATGTGGAGGAAGGATTTTTCTTCAAACTCCGCAGCCATCTGTAGAACCTGCCGATGGTAAGGCAGCAACTGTAGAACCTTTTGAAGAGATTTTTTCTTTTTTTTTTTTTTTTCTTTTTTTTTCTTTTTTCTTTTTCTTTTTTTTTTTTTTTAATTTTTTTCCTATTAGATCGTGGAAAAGAGCCATATGGCTCACTTATAGGTAGCTCCGGCATTGATGAGGCCGAATGACAATCGTATCTAGCAAAGGGCTCCCTAAGGCGTGATGAATGAAGTTTTCTCATGATCATCTTCAGCAACCATGATTTGATGGTACCCGTGGAGCAATCAGAAAGGAGTACATGTCGATCGAGTCAGATTGTCAATGAGTATGTGGATGATCCAAGACGTGAAAGCTATCTTTGAGGTAAGCTTTATTCAAATCTCTATAATCCACATAAACTCGCACCTCCCTTCCCGGTTTCAGCACGGGGACTATGTTGGATAGCCATTCAGGGTATGTTGACACCATGATGATGATGTCGGCTTGAAATTGTTTCACAATTTCTTCTTTAACTTTAACCTCCACTCGTGTTTTAATCGCTCGAGCTTTCGCTGGTGGCTTGAATTTCCCTCTGATGGGAAGGCGATGAATGACAATGTCAGTGGATAAACAGACCATGTCTTCGTGAGACCATGCAAACACATCCTGGAATAGGGTCAATAGAGTAACCATGTCATTCCTTTGGTTTGGAGTGAGGTCCGTACCAATCTGGACTTGTTTGGGGTTTTCTAAGGTTCCGAGGTTTAAAAAGAGGTGGTTTGATCAAGATTTGGCTTGGGTTTGTCTTTGACCCATTCTTTGATCTCCTGAGGTATCTTATAGCCATCTTGTATTTCCATCAAGTCTGAGTCCAACTTTACGTCAAAGTTACAGTCCTTATGGAGAATAGGCACCTCATCAGCAAGTACAGGCACATCTAAATTCAGAGTCCTG
The DNA here is from genome assembly GCA_020205615.1 of Panax quinquefolius. Lineage (NCBI taxonomy): Eukaryota > Viridiplantae > Streptophyta > Magnoliopsida > Apiales > Araliaceae > Panax > Panax quinquefolius. The sequence goes on along the minus strand of CM035166.1, from coordinate 51,352,536 downwards.
AAACAAAATATGTTTTCACTTAGTATATAACACTGTTCAATCACACAAAGTGTTAGCCTGTAATGACAAAAGTAACTGCTAATACTGTACATAAAAAGTAAGCAGTTATTGCTATCTACAAGGTAGAGAGAGTTTCTTCCCTTTTTACCCTCGTCGGCAAATGCAAGGAGTGGTGCTCCAATTGTCGAGGGTAAAGTCTTGGTGGACTGCAGTGATGAAGGGGGTATCATCAACCTCCTTCTCCCGAATGATGACCATTACGTCTGGACAATCATCGTCTGGGGTGTATCTATTTGAGATGTGTTTATTTGGGTTTTTATTTGGTTTGACTGAACCATTGAGGGCTGCCTACGTACTCCTATTGAAGAGGAGATCAGGTCTTTCGTAGTTCAGGCTTTGGTTTGAAAAGGTTCAAAGAGGTAAGTGGTGAGAAGAGTGTAGAGATGTTTTTTTTTATTTACATGCATGGAAAATAAAAGGCATACTACGAAGAAAGTGATATCGTTCCAACATTTTCTGGAACTCGCAACTTTATCCCCTGGATCTACATCTTCTCGGCTAGTTGAGGCCTGATAGTCCAGTTGTCAGTGGTTATGTTGCCTTCAGGGCTCGTGATAGAGGTTACCCCTTGATTCTGGATGTCCTCGCTTATGGCCATAACTTGATTTCTTCCTGATTCAATACATTCCTCAGGGACGCTTGAAATGGACGCATTGCAAAAAAGGGATGAACTTTGGATTCTTTAATGGGTTGGATTCCCCGATAATCTCACCACCTTTTTCTTCATCTATTCCTTCGTCTTTTTCATGGGTTTCAAAGGATTCAACCATGAAATCTTCCTCGAACTGTTGTTGCATTTTTTGCAAAGAACTTTCCTTTTTGGTTTTTTCTTCCTTAGAAAGGATTAGTATTTCCTCTGCATCATCCAAGGTGATAAGATCAGGAACGTGGTTGATATCTTGGAACCATAGGACGTTTGATGTTGGCAGGGGAATCTCCTTTGGGGATGCCTTTGTCTCCTCTGTCATTTCTTGCATTAGGATCAATCCACCTTGTGTTCTGGCAGAATTGTCGCTCATAGCCTTCACCTCATTTGAACTGCCTGTCTCGACTGGACATCTTAAGCTTTTTATTTCCTTTTTGCCTTTTTTGGTCATGGGAAATTCTATATCCAGCTCTCCATTTTCAATGAGATCCTGGATTTTATGTCGCAAAGACCATCATTCTTCAATCGTATACCCAAGTGAGTTAGAATTGTAGAGACATATCTTGGTGGAATCATAACTCTTTATCTTGGGTTTTATAGGAGGCAGTAACTCAGTAATCCTTCCTTCACTTATTAGAAAGTGTAGCATTTCTTCTTGGGATTTGCTCAGAGGGGTGAATTTTTGGACTCTTTTGGAGGTTGTTTGATCTTTCATCTTTGAGAATTTGCATTCCCTTGATTGGTTCTTCCGCTGGCGAGATCTTCTAGCAATTTTATCATCCCCATTTTCTTGTATTTCACCGCTTTGATCTTCTTCATTTAATGGCTCATCATGGAGTCCTTTTTCTTGGCTTTTCGATAGTTGAGTGAAAAATTGCCTTGTTTCACGATGTTGGCGCACTATCGCCTTAGCGCCAGTTCACTGATGATTCTGGATCGCATCCAATTTTTGCATTACTGGCATACCCTCTTCCGAGTTTTCCCACTCTAGGACATTTGTTATATGATTTGGGGGGTATTCCTCCATCCTTCGTATGTACTTACGAATTGGATACATTTCAGCACTTCCTGACCCGATCATGTTTACTTCTTCTGTATCATGTCGCAACGGAAGGTTGGTGTTGACATTTTGTTGGTCAAGTTGTTCGACCACAATACTGCCACTTTCGATCAGATTTTGAATCTTATGTTTTAAGGACCAACAATCCTGTGTATCGTGTCCTGGAGACCCTAAGTGGTAAGCACATCTCTGGCTTGGATTGTATCTTTTGCTCCCTAGTTCCAGAGGAGAAGCTAGTTCGGTAATTTTCTTGTGATCCATTAATATCGCCAATACATGTTCAAGGGAATCGCCCAGTGGAGTGAATACCCGATTTTCTGTTCTTTCAAATTTTCTTTTCCGTCTCGGGTATTGGTTGAATGCGATACTGTTGTTGAGATGGTAGATTGTCTTACATTTTCCAAATGGGGGGACTGTAGTTTGGCCTCCTGACTTGCCCCTGTACAACAAGGGATACATCTTCATTGCCTTTATTGGGTACCCCCTTGGGATTGCTCACATACTTTCCAGTTTGTATATGCTTGGCGACTGCTTCCAAGGCAGTTAAGTCTTTAATCTTGCCTTCCTTCAGGACCATCTCTGCCATTTCGCCATGTTTGATCATTTCTGCAAATGGCTTTCCTATGCCTGCTAGGATCCTCTCATAGTAAGGAGCCTCTTGGATATCAATAAATGTCATTACCATCTCAGTTTCTGTCATTGATGGAATGACTTGCGCTGCTAAATGTCTCCACCTTTGGGCATATTCTCAAAAAGATTCAGTACTTTGCTTTTTCACTTAAGTCACTTGATATCGATCTGGTGCCATTTGTGACTAAAAACTGTACTGATTTAGGAAGGCGTGGGCCAATTCTTCCCAGTTGTGGATTTTGGCATTGTCAAGTCGAGCATACCAGGCTTTAGCTTCTCTAGTGAGACTCTTTTGAAAAAGTTGCATTCTGAGGCTTTCATTTTCAGCATAAGACCCCAGTTCGCCAATGTACACTTTTAGGTGCGTATAAGGATCGCCTGCCCCATTTTACTTTTCAAACTCTGGGAATTTGAATTTAGTAGGATATTGAGCCCCTGGGAATATACAAAGATCTGATTAGGTGACACTCCCATAATTTCCAGTCCCTTTAATTGACCTGATGGTATCCTCCATTTGTTGGACTTTCTTTCTTATATCCCCAATTTCTTGATCATCCCTGAGATTTGTGATTTCTTTATTGGAATGAGGTTTAGGTATCTGGGTTTCCATCTTTTTACCAATGCCCTGACTGCCCCCTGGTGTGAAGGACTCTGGTTAAGTAGGCATTGTTTGACCCTGTGTATTTTTACTTTGTTCTTTTAGAAAGACAACCAATTCTGCTATCTGATTCCTTAATCCTTCAAACTCCTCTCGGGAAACAAGAGTAGGATCAGGTTGGCCCGATGTAGCCATGCCTAATGGTGGGAGCAGTGCCTTCTTGGACTTTAAACGGGTAACGGGACCGATTGCTTCCCTGCGAAAGACTTACATAGTTTAATCTTTAGGGAATGTATATAATAACATGCTATGTGACTTGTTCATTTTAGGAATTTTATCCTGCAAAACTGATGTCAGCTGTTTGTAGCATGTTAAATATGTATGTGTACACATTTCTTCATATTTCTCATTACACGGAGATAGATATGGAATGAAATTATAAGTAATTGTGTTTACAAGTAATTGAAATGAGAGAGCATGAAGAGACTTTCCTTCGTTTTGGGTTTATCAGAGGCTGACCTATCTTAGGTTACTCTCGCGGCTTTTTGGCATGAAGTTTCCCAAATCATCGCAATCTACTTGACGGGAAGTTAATCCAGTCTTTCAACTGGAACGAATTTGGGTGGTGCCTTTCCTGAGCCTCGGAGAATTAGTCTTCTCACGAGTCCAGTAATCAAACACCGACGGGATAGCCTCCTGGTGGAGGGACCACACAACATACATTCACATACATTGCGTCTCACTGTATGAAAATGATGACATATGCGAAGCACTAATATCACAAGCAGATATGGTGCGAAGCACTAATATCACAAGCGGTTATGGTGCGAAGCACTAGCATCACAAGCAGTTATGGTGTGAAACACTAAGTGCAATAAGAAAATGCATTCGTACACATTCATCAAATGTAAATGCAACATCCACACACAAGCAGATAACAGTTTTGAAAAGATTGTAATAGCGGCTGAAGTCCTCTTATTGGAGTCCCCAGCGGAGTTGCCACCTGTCGACATCGGGATTTTTGGGTGTCCCTTTCCATTACTTGTTCTTTGGTGTTCTCATTTTAGGTGAGATTTGTTTGAAAAAACAAGTGAAAAAGGTCCGACATGTATAATGTCGACGATGGACTGCTAAGAGTCGCCAGTTGGTTTTTTAAATGGTTGTACCAACACAACCGAGAAAAGGTTTGCACATTGACCCAACGATGTGACACTGTTATACGGGTCGGTGAAACCGAGATTCGTTTAGGGTCCGGGGACTTGGTTATGTGGGGGGAAGGTGTTAGGCACCCCCCGACATCCGTGTTACCACGGTGATCGCCTCTTTACAAGAAACTATTATCTGACTGTGTGTGTGTGTGTGGGTCAATGTGCTGTTATTTGGAAGTTGTGCGAGGCCTCGTTCGAACCTATATACACAGGGTCTGAATTTATGTAAAAATTCAGTTTTTAGCAAGATATAGCAGTGATGTTTTATAAAAGAGGTTTTTTAAACCCTAATGCTCAATAGGAATTGAGACCTTTACACTCCCATTTTATTAAGTGATCTATTGATTGATTTTATTTGACGGATGCGAGGCATCCGTATAAAAATAATGTACAAAGATAATGCCGACTTCCTCGTGGGTATGGAAACCATCTGAGAAAATTCAGACACCGCAGAATAATTTACAAGCTCCTTACAGCTGAAAATGTCCATCATGGGAACCGAATCTAGATTCAATGGGATGAATCTCTGATCACATGATTCCTAGGCTCACAAAATACTGCATTTTTATATGAAAGTAGTTAGCATGTATATATATAAAAGCTGTAAATATATATATATCATGGGATCACCAACCACGAAGCACCTCCATGGGGATCGAAATGTAAATAAAGTCAGTAGATACGGCCAACCGCCACGAACGAAGGAAACTCCAAATGACAGAATGTAAATAAAGTCAGTAAATGCGGTCAATCGCCACGAAGTATTCTCCGTGCGGGACTTAAATGTAAAGAAAGTTGTAAAAGCGATCAACCACCACGTAAGTAAACTCTGTGTGGGACAATATATATATATATATATATATATATATATATATATATATATATATATATATGTTTAATAAATGCATAGGATATAAAATCCGGGCTCATCGAACAAAAGTGGGACCATAGTTCATATATATATATATATATATATATATATATATATATATATATATATATAAGCTAGTAAACGCACTGCATCAAGTCTAGGCTCATCGAACAAAGTCGACACATACGTTCATATATATAAATATATATATATATAGGAAAGGAAGTAAACGCCTGCATCAAGTTCAGGCTCAATCGAGGCATAACTCGATAATGTTTAGTAATATATATATATATATATATATATATATATATATATATATATATATATATATATATATGGAATGAAACCACGGACCAAAGTCTGGGCAAAATCAAGCAACACGACTCTCAACGTGTAGAAGGGTTTGTGCAAAGATGAAGAGAAAGACTCTAAAGTATGTGAGATGGCTTACAGCTGACTGATAAAAAAGGCTTCTATATCTTTAGAGTGGGAAAACAATGGCTTTTGTGGGTACAAAAGAGGCTATATATGAGCTCACAGGTGTTTAAAAGTGGGAAAATACATTTGTATGGGCGAAAAGTCAGAGTTTAAGTGTGCAGGTTTCCCCATCTTTTTCTCTTGCAAAATGGCCACCCAAGCCCTCTATTTATAGAGGTTGGAGCCATGCAGTGTACCGTCTTTGGGCCGCAGTGCACTGAGAGGTCTTTCGGGGTGCCCGGGCAGTGTGGGTCCCGCCAGATCGAGCACGTCTGTACTGTTCGCTCGGTCGCTCATAACTTTCAATCCGGGAGTCCCATGGAAGCGTGCCATACCATTCCAGAAAGCTCTTTTCGAGAGCTACACAATGATATATGATTTGAACTTTTTTGATTTTAGGAAGATGGATCCATGACCAAAATGGCATTCCGGGTTTCCGTCAGGCAATTTGGTGAGCCGTTTTGTGTAGTTTGCGCTCCGAAGTTAAGATATCGCTCTTGTGGGACTTCTTTGAAGTATTTTGAGTTGAGATGAGTGTATTTGATTTGAAGTGAAGTTGAGTTGGCAAAATGACCATTTTGCCCTTCCTGGGGTTATCTCCGGTTCTCGCGCAGTTGTAGCAGTCGTTTCTCATGGTTATCTCTGAGGTTGGCTTGCTATTGACTTTGACTATCCTCAGGGTCATCTCTAAGGTCTGCTTGACCTATTCCCATGGTTGGGACTAAGACTGGATACTTCGGGGTCATCTCCGAGATTAATCGGTCTTCTCCGGTGTGTGGTCCGGTATTATATCTGCAGGCCTCGGGGTTATCTCCGAGGTTGGATTTGGTTACTCCCAGATTGCGATCTGGGGTTTGATGATGAACTTTCGGTAGTATCCGATATGGATTTGGATTGTCTTTCAGGGTTCCCTCTTAAAAGATGAATATGTCCTCCTGCAATGTTAGTAACAGTAGAAGAAAATTTCGAGTGTCTACATTGACAATTTGGACGTTATTAGTTCCTGGATAAATTAATTCTTGAACTTGTTTTATTGAATTCTTATATCATTGTCATCATCCTCATGTTTATATTTTGTTGAAAGTCATCTGTGGCCTGTAGTGCATAGATGGTCTTGGTATGATTATGACCAGGGATTATTCGGTGTAATCATGACCGTAATGTTACAAATGATGTGGTAAAAGTCCTCATTGGCCCGTAGTGCATTGATGGAAAGTTTTTGGCATGATCATGACCATTAATGAATACACGAATGTCCTTGGCCCGTAGTGCATGGATAATTTGTGGTTGTGATACTAAAGAATATCCTTGGCTGTAGTGCAGGGGTGATTCGATGATGTGGATTATTTATTAAGTTGAGTCTCATCTATAAAAGTGATGAAAAACCTTTTAAATCATAGAAGATAGTAGATTTTATTCTCTACTTGACTCTTCTAATGGATTGCTTGTTCCGCTGCAGTTAAATTTGATATTTATTATATTTTATCAGTTTAACACTGTTAAAGGCTAACGATAAATTATTCTGCATTATCTTAGTCATAATATTTCTTACTAGGCTAGTTGAGCTCACCCTTTTGCTTTCATTGTTCTCTTCAGGAAATGAGAACGTAGCAGGGACTAGTCGGGGAACATAGTGATGGTCCTAGATGGTGCATTAATAGTCCTCACTATTCTATGAAATAGTGTAATAATAAATGTAACGAGGACCCCATTGAGTTTGTATATTGTATAGATGACAATTTTTGTATTAAAACTCACAGCATATGTTTAGTCGTATTTTACACGACTGTTGTATAATTAAGTTTGTATTTGAATTCTGTACCGATTTTGGGGGCGTCACAGTTGGTATCAAAGCTTAGGGATATGATCACTGGCTAAGATGTGAGAATAGAACTAGGAGGGAGAGACGGGGAATTCCTTCGCTAGTATGACCTACCTAAGTTTATTTGGTATTTAATTGGTCGAATCGAATATAGGGATAATATGTTACATGTCAATTAACCTTTGTTTTGTGGCGATGTCACGAAAATGACATCCGAGAATGTTGAGAATAGCAATGGAGCACATGTGCATCGTTGATTCACCACATATCAATAATCAGGATAATGTGCATCAAGAAGGCGACAATCCTCATGCAAACAACAACACTGACCAAATGATGAATGATGGAATGTTCAGAGGCTTTATGCAATTCATGCAATAGCAGGCGAGAGCGGCTCCTGTCGAAAATATAGGTGGAAATACTGGAAACTCTCGGACGGTCACCGCTAAACAGTTTAAGGACCTGGGACCACCAGAGTTTATTGGAGAGCCAAAACCACTTAAGGCGGAAGCATGGATAAAGTAGATCACCATGATATTTGATGTCTTGGGATGCTCCGAGGAGTAAAAGGTTCCCTTTGCCGCCTTTATGTTGCCAGGAGAGGCAGATTACTGGTGGGAATCAGTAAAGCGTACTCAACCTGCCGTACTGAAGATGTCTTGGGAGAAGTTCCAAGAACTATTCAACGACAAGTACTTTCCTGAAAGTATTCATCACATAAAAGAGGTAGAGTTCATCAAGTTGGAGCAGAATAATATGACCGTGTCGCAGTACGAAGCGAAGTTTGACAAGTTATCTCGGTTTGTGTCCCACTTGGTGGGTAATGAAGAGAGAATGACGTGAATGTTTTTAAGAGGTTTAAAGTCGGGGATACGTCAACATCTTATTTCTCATAAACTGTGTTTGTATTCAGATGTTGTAAATAGGGCTCAATTAGTAGAGCGCGATAACGAGTCAACGCAACCAAAAGAGAGCAGCAGCAAAATGATAATACCAATTAGAGCAGTCATTGAAGCGGTGACAACAAGCGTGCAGGGAATCAACAGGCTGGAATTGGTAACCACTTCGGTGGTAATCAGGGCCAAAATAATAAGAATGGACATTTCAAGAAGAGAAGATTCAACAATGATGGAAAGACGTCAGCACCAGCACCCGTTGTTAAGGAAGGAGAAAGACCACATATCATATACTTCAAATGCGTAGGGGAGGGACACATCAGTCCAAACTGCACGATGACGTCCAAAGCATGTTATAATTATGGAAGAGAATGTCACTTAGCCCGATTTTGTCGTTCACCGAAGACAAGTTCAGCTAGGATGGAGGCACCAAAGGTCGTCCCAGAAAAGTCAAAGCCGGTAGTGCAAGGGAGAGCGTTTGTTGTGACCTCCCAGAAAGCAAGGAACCCAAATGAGGTCATCACGGGTAAGCTTATCATAAACTCTAGTGAAGTCTATACTTTATTTGATATCGGTTCTACCCATTCTTTTATTTCTCCTACTTGCGCTCAATGATTAAATTTGACTCCGGAGAAATTAGACTTTGACTTATCTGTGAAAACTCCGTTGGGAGAAACTTTCATTACATCCACTGTTTATAAGTCTTATTTGGTTCAAATCGGTACCCTCACATTACTTGTCGATCTTATTTCATTAAAAATACTTGCACTTGATGTTATTCTAGGGATTGATTGGTTAACTACTCATCATGCTAAAATTGATTATTTTCATAAGGTTGTTAGCATTCATAATCCTAATCAACCTATTATGCGAATTCAAGCAACCAAACCATTAAAATCAATCACGGTCATCTCAAGCCATAAAGCTATTCGTTTATTGAAAAATGGATGTCAAGCTTTTTTAGCTCATGTCACGGATCTAAACAAAAATACGTCAGTTTTGAATGATATTTCTATTGTTAATAAATTCCCTGACATATTCCCTGAAGAACTTCCTGGCCTACCCCTAGAGCGTGAAATTAAATTTTATATCAACCTTGAACCCGGTACAAAACCCATTTGCAAAGCCCCATATCGAATGGCACCTATTGAACTTCAGGAGTTAAAGACCCAATTGCAAGAATTGTTAGACATTGGTTTCATTCGTCCTAGTACGTCTCCTTGGGGTGCTCCTGTTTTATTCGTGAAGAAGAAAGACGAGAGTATGCGAATTTGTATTGATTATCGGGAGTTGAATCGTGTCACCATCAAAAATAGGTACCCATATTGCCACGTATTGATGACCTGTTTGACCAGTTACAAGGAGCCAAATTCTTTTCAAAGATTGATCTTCGTTCTGAATATCACCAATTGAAGATTAGAACCGATGACATTCCAAAGACAGCTTTCAGAACTCGGTACGGGAAATAACGTATAACGTTAAGAAGCCAAGTTAATAAGTATACTTGGATAACATTCCGAATTAAATGAACCGGACGTTGTAAGATATGAATAAGTTCATATGAAATGTTTAACGCTCTGGACTCATAGTATTGACATTAAATGATCGTTTCGAGTATACAAAAGAATGAATGACTTAGACGATGATGAATGAATCCTAAGGTATGGTAATTAGTTGCCAGAAAGTCATAAGGAATATGAATTTGACTTAACGAACATTATAGTTTAATAGTCCGAACAAGTTAAGATAAGTTAGGTTGTAGTACAATTGTAACCTTTGATGGTTGACATATGGGAGTTGGGCTAAACAATTCCTTTAGAGAGCGAAGGTATATACAAAAGCGGCAACCGATCTAACTCATTATTGTAGGCGGTGTAGACAAAGCGGGAACTTGTTTGTTGGTTGTTTGTGGGAAACCACTTTCAGTACCATATGGACTACTACAGCGAGAGACACGATTTTTTTCTTTGAGTCCTAGGAGAGTTATAAGAAGAAGATGATGAACGTATTGAGTAAGACATCTCCGTATGTCAATAAGCCGTTAACCGGTAAAGGAAGTTGGTCGCGTAAACTTAGTTTGTAAGAACGTGAACCCTAAGAAGTAAAGTAAAGTAAAGCAATGTGTAAGTCAAGTATATGACTAATTGGTACACGTGTTATTTCCTTATGTGCTGCATAGGAATTGGAATGAGCAGTTCAACGTAAACTATAAGCTGTAGCTGTGCGTAAGGCAAGTTTCCTAAACTTCTCAGATGTTGAACTTGAGAAGTTTTGTCTATGTACGAATGTGCGATATTTGTACAAGGTGGTAGAATATATGAGGCCTTGTGCCATAATGTGAACACTTCAGTGTTTCTATGAGATGAATTGTTCTATGTTTGAACTGTTCAATAAAAGAATGTTCTGTTTATACATGAACCGTTATAGTTAAGTCTGTGCTATTGATTCTACCTAGACCGGATGTGTATGAAAGAGAATAGAGAATGAAAGTATTTCAAAGTGAATGTGACTAATGTTTTAAAATGATAGGAATCGAGATTATTCCTATTGTTCAAGCTTCTTCATAACCTTTGTTCGGTTATTGAAGTTCCAAAGGAATGTTAAACTCTTGAAGTTGTATGTTCAACTGTTATGACTTGCTGGGCAATTGAATGCTCACACTTGCTTTAAATAAAAACATTTTCAGCGAACGATGTTAGAAAAAACTTAAGGATCCTGTAAAGATCAAGCTGATCGGTATCCAGACGATGTGATATTCATTATATGAATGAGCGTAAAGATCAAGCGAAGACTTGTAATATAGAATGATAGAATTAAACTATAGATTAGTTTAATGAACGATTATGTATCCTTGGTGGCGGATAAAAGTCACTCGTGCAAGATGTAAAGAATAATGTAATTATTATTATCTGTAATGAAAGAGGTTCTAAGGTTTCGAGAACCTGGGATTTGAGAATGTATGTCATTATATTTCAGTATATAATGATGTATGTTGGATGAATGATGTACTCGTGACGTATGGAATCCGGGTGTGAAGAAAGACTGGATTTTGGGGCGTCACAGGTTGGTATCAGAGCTATAGGTTATAACTCTTAGGTATGTGTACCAAAGACTATAATCGTAGAGAGAAGGATAAGAAAATCGTTGAGGAAACGATTAAGGAAGAAGGTCACCACGTGATCATAGTAAATCGTATGCATGAGCAGTACGTTAAATGATGAATGATTTATAGCAAATGCTATAAATGAATGGTGCTTCTGAAGTAAGCACGGAAAGAAGAACTCGATTGAGTTGTAGAAGAATAGCATATCTGAATTAAAGAAAATTCGTATTAAGTAAAGAGAAATGTAGAAGTTGTAAGATTTCAATTGAGGACTCATGTGATGGCTGAGTTGTATGAACCTTTGTATGGGCAGAGGTTTGTGCTTGGTGTAACAACTACTCAGTTTATTATAGTGATAATAATTGGAATTGGTCGCGCTATTAAGATGTATATGACGAGAAGGTGAATCTTTTCTCATGTATATACTTGATAGGTAGAGAACGATAAGGTAGGTGTGAGTTCTTGAAACTCATACTTATGGTATGTTCATGACTCATAATAGTATGGTATGTTTTCGAATGTTTCAACGAATGGACGCTAATGGTCTGTCTGGATGTTCTTAAACTCATACTATTGTGGAAAGTTCCTGAACTCATAATGTGTGGTAAGTTGATGGACTGTACTATGGTATAGGAATGTTTAGACTGAAAACGAAGTATTTTCAGTAGACTTAGCATTGAAGGTGCTAGAGAAGATTAAGTATTGTCGTAGAAAGACAATGAAGGAAGATGGAGAATAGGATATTCCAAATCCTCTAGCTATGCTAGATTTTGAAGTTTATTCAAATCGTGTTGAATTGTACATTTTGAAAAAGAAAAGAATTGGTTCAACTTTTGGAACCAATGGATTTTAAAAGAGCTATGCTTTTTATGTCTATGCCAATTGCTTCGGCTAGACAGAAATTGATTTAAAATATCAAAATAAATTTTATATCATCTGCGCATTTGATGCAACGATGGTAAAAAGATGGAGTTGTTGATGCAATTGAACCTAGTGGGATGTGATCTTAGGATCAAGAAACCGCTATGGTAAATATATAATAATGACGTAAGTCGGCCAGCGAAGTCCTCACGCGTCTTGTGAAAGAGTACGGTATCACGACGTCATGAAACGTTTTGAAAAGAATTTAAAGAAGTAGTCGATGTCAAGTGAGTTGACTAGACGAATGTTTCAAGAGATATCCAAAATTTTTGGTACTAAGTCTGAGGTGAACATACCCTGAAATGGGGTTATACGTTAGGCTGATCACGTACGTATGGAAGAGGTGGTTTACTTTCTTTGTGATTATAAACTTACCGTGTAAGAAAGGTTTACGGCGAGAGGCTGTTTAACATTGTAAGTGTTCATGGTCAATTTGACCCCTCAGCAAAACTATGAGATATTTTAAAGGAAATTTTATATTCCTCGCTATTCCTTCTACTTCATGATTCTTGATAGGTTATGGAGGTTAGGAAGGATGGAAAGATAAGAACTTATTTGAAGAGAAGTTGAGAAGAAGAGTAAACTAAAATTTTGAGGACGAAATTCTTTGAAGAAGGGGAGAATGTGAGGACCCGGGTAAGGGTTTGGTTTTAAGAAATTCCGAGGACGGAATTTTTTTAAGGAGGGAAGAATGTGACAACCCGGAAAATCGGATTGTCCAGAATTTAAGTTTAAAGAATTAGTTATTAATAAAATGAATTTTTATTAATACTATTATGTGCTATGTGTTTATTAATCGTTCTATAACCTAGAATGATTATTAATTGGGAGGATTCTGGCTACGAGCTAGATTGAACGAGTAAGAATTTTCAAGACGAAAATAAAATTTTTCCAAGAACAAAAATATTTCCGGGGAAAAAGACGGAATATGCACTATTCACCCGTTTCTGCTCGGAGAATTATTTTGAAATTCCGAGAAGTTATTGATTTCGTGAAATCTTGAGACGTGATGGAATATTCAATAATATTTCAGTAATGGCAAAAATGAAGTTTTCGCCTACGAACTCAAAACCTAAGGGTTAAGGAAAGTGAGTTCCGAGAATGTAATGAGTACGTATAATAACTAGGGTTATTATGCGTGAGAAATACGAGTATGATACGAGTTATTATATGAGTATATTACGAAGATTAGTACGACGTATAATACTAATATCGTACGAACAATATACGAAGAGAAGACGAGATTACGAGAAAGGAATGCGTAGAATACGATAAGTCTTAATGGACTTTGTGTTCATAGACTTTTGTAGAATCCAATTGGACTTGGATTATGTCAAGCCCAATGATTTGTGAAGTTAAGACCAAGTTAGGCCCAAGAAGAATTAGGATTAAGCCCAATCTAAAGAAATTAACCGCGGATCGAACCGATGAGTCACCGGATGGGTAAAACCCATGGGGCAACCCATGGGGATGACCCATGGGCATAAGGGGCGGCCACTTGGCCACCAAGTAAGGGTGGTGGCCAAGTAAACTTGGTGGCTAAGTTTGTAATAGTAAGGAGGTGGGGGCGGAATGACCGATTTGCCCTAAGCTTTGGTTTTCTATAAATAGAAAGCTTAAATTCATTATTTTGGATTTTTGAAAATCCTACACCGTAGAGAGAGAGCTTGAGAGCTTGGAGAAGAAGAATAAGGAAGAGTATGAGCATGAATGCTCGGATCAAAAGTGATTGAGAAATAGAAAAGCTCGCAAATCACCGGCTTTGTCTAACGGAATAGGATTAAAGAAGAACGGTAATCCGAATCCTAGTTTCTTCTATTATTTTCTTTAAGTTTAATATGTGAAAAACATATCTTAATGAAGATAAGAAGTAGATGAAGTAAAGAATGATTTCATATGGTTGAAATCATGAGAAAATGAAGGAATAAGAATTAGAAATTTAGTTTATAAATTTCTTAAGGAAGTATAAGATTCGTAAGGATTTTGAGTGATCTGAGTGAATCTTATGAATGAGTAGGTCAAATAAGTAAGGAATGATGATCTATAACATCAAATTCCAAGAAAAAGTAGAATCATAATCCAAAATATCGATTAAAATGAAGAACGAGCGAAGAACGCGAAGAATATTGTTGATGGTTAAATTTAAAACCATCGTAGTGTAATTGTTGTTGATGGAAAAGTTTAAAACCATAGCATATAAGTTAGTTGCTTATTGCTTGGTTAGGAACGTTAGAAACGTTCATGAAGAACGGATTAAAATTGAGCTATAACGAAGTTATGGCAAAATTTTCGTAAAAGACAAACGAGAATTTAAAAGTTAGTAAATGAACCTGAACGTGTAGGGTTTCATAAGAATGTAAGAGAACGTAGAAAATGTGAGTCGTAGACTCAAGAACGAACGAGTTCCGAGTTCGAATGACCGAATTACGGACGAACTAGCGAAGAACGTTAAAAGCGTAAAATAAACGAAGGGTGAAGATTAAGCCAATTGAATGGCACATTAACGAATTTAGATTGAATTTCTGCTCGATGGGTGTTAAAGTACGTGAGATAACGAAGAGAATGGCTTTGGAATGACCTCGTTCCGAGTTATAATGAAGGAGTTATGAGATCACAAAGTACGCATCTCAAACTTGATTCAACACTTAGAAAAATTTTCTAGGGTTTAAGCTTTGCGCCGCAGCGCCGAGAAGTGGCGCCGCAGTGTGAACTCGGGCTTCAGGTGCTATTAAGTGGCACCGCGGTGTGAGAGATAATGAAGGGTTTAGGCGTAGCATGCTGGACCACCAAGGAAGAAGGAGACGAGTCGTCTTGCTTGTATGAGAAAGAGAGAAAGGCATGAAATAAGCAAATAGCCAGGTGCGAGGCAATACCCAGAAATGAGATTTTAATTGCTCAAATTCACGGGGGATGTGCAAGAAAGAAGTATGAACATAATGTTCAACTAATGTAACACTTAGTCAAGTGTTTTAAACCTTTAATAAAGGTTGAACGAAAAGATTAAACGAGAATAAAAGACAAAGAATGTAGATGCGGGTCACGGAACCGATGTCCAGGGACCGTAGTCGCGATAAACGAACGTGAGGGATTACTGTGATTGTGATTCCTTGGATGTTGAGTGACAAAATTAATGTATAACATTTTGATGTTATGACATGGCAATGAGAGATGAATGTAAAGCGTTTAGACGCTGTGAACGCAATGTTGTTGCGATGAACGATCGATCTTAGATACAACGAACAGTATGGCTTTGACATTAAGAAAGAATAATGAACATGGGGTTCATGGGATGAATAACGATGAATGTAATTGAAACCTTGAGTAAAGGTTGAGTGAGAGATTAAGAGACGAGCAACGTGAACGTCTGATACGTAAACGATCCTCGTGAATCATAGTTGCGTCGGACGAACGTTCTAAGTATACCCTGGTTGTATGACTTAGACGTTGACAAAGGTAGTAAGTAAGATACAAATGATATCAAGAGAACCGTAGCAAACGGTAATAAGATTAATGAAAGCTGTTTGTGAGTCGGATGAGAATGTTAGAATGAAATGTAAGCGTTGAACACTTTAACCGACGTGAAGGTTGAGTGTACGCAATTATTAAATGGGTAGAACCTACACCCAATGTATGGTTTGACCGTAGGATTGCGAAGACTAAGTTTTAACCGTGAATGGTGAACAAATTGAGTTAAGGATAATAACGTATAACGTTAAGAAGCCGAGTTAATAAGTATACTTGGACAACGTTCCGAATTAAATGAACCGAACGTTGTAAGATATGAATAAGTTCATATGAAATGTTTAACGCTATGGACTCATAGTATTGACATTAAATGATCGTTCTGAGTATACAAAAGAATGTATGACTTAGACGATGATGAATGAATCCTGAGGTATGGCAATTAGTTGCCAGAAAGTCATAAGGAATATGAATTTGACTTAACGAACATTATAGTTTAATAGTCCGGACAAGTTAAGATAAGTTAGGTTGTAGTACAATTGTAACCTTTGATGGTTGACATATGGGATTTGGGCTAAACAATTCCTTGAGGAGAGCGAAGGTATATACAAAGCGGCAACCGATCTAACTCTCCTTTGTGTAATGGCGAAGTGTAGACGAGACGGGAACTTGTTTGTTGGTTGTTTGTGGGAAGCAGAGACATGATGTGTGCTGAGTCCTAGGAGAGTTATAAGAAGAAGATGATGAACGTATTGAGTAAGACATCTCCGTATGTCAGGAAGCCGTTAACCGATAAAGGAAGTTGGTCCCGTAAACTTGGTTTGTAAGAACGTGAACCCTAAGAAGTAAAGTAAAGTAAACCAACGCGTAAGTCAAGTATATGACTAATTGGTACACGTGTTATTGTAGACACTCGAAATTTTCTGTACTACTGTTACTAACATTGCAGGAGGACAGATTCATCTTTTAAGAGAGAACCCTGAGAGACAATCCAAATCCATACCGGATACTACCGGAAGTGCAGCATCAACCCCGGATCGTAATCTGGGGGTAACGGTTTCAACCTCGGATCTAACCCCGAGACCTGCAGATACAATACTGGAACACACACTGGAGAAGACCGATTAATCTCGGAGATGACCCCGAGGTATCAAGTCTCAGTCCCAACCATGGGAATAGCCACCAACCTTGGTGATAACCCCAAGGAATGCAGTTTCGGAGATAACCCCGAAAATGCTTGTTTTAAATGCCATCAGCTTCAATATCGGCACTCACAACGAGATACACTGTGCCAACCCGACAATAACATCGGGAAGACATGCATACCTCAAAGATGACAATGAGGACCTTCAACAAATGCAGCAGTCCAATCTCAGCGAAGTCTGAGCAACGTCTACTTTATCGGCCCAATCCGGCGATAGCACCGGTGAGGGGAAACATCGCCATATCGTCCAACACGATGCCACGTCTCGTCTCTACGCAACAATGTCCCACAAGGCTAACCAATCCCGAGTGACTATTGTGCGGGGTAACGGATGAAAGTTGAAGCTTGAAGACCGGAGGGCATCATCCCATCTTCAAAGACTTCATACAAACTCTAATCCCATGCCATCGTACAACTCTCAACAACGGCGGTCCGAAATAGGTCCTGAATACCTCAAAACGGATGCCCGAATTGCACTTCTCAAAATTTGAGTGGACATTACAGTGCCTGAGTGCATGTACTTCGAGACGACCCGACCCGACAAAACCGGGCCGACCCGACCCGCCTCTGGTACACTGCTGGCTCGGTCAGCAGTACACACCACAACACATATTGCCTATAAATAGAGGGCTTGGGGTGCTGATTTTTAAGAGAAAAAAGACGGGGAAACCCTGCACAATTTGCTCTACACTTGCCATACAGTGTATTTTCCCACTTTCAAATACCTGTGAGCTCATATATTGCCTCTTTTGTACCCACAAAAGCCCAGTGTTTACCCACTCTAAAGATATAGAAGCCCTTTTATCAGTCAGCTGTAAGCCTTCTCACACACTTTAGAGTCTTTCTCTTCATCTTTGCACACACCCTTCTACACGTTAAGAGTCGTGTTGCTTGCTTTTTCCCGGACTTCAGTCCGTGGTTTCATTCCAGTCTGAATATATATTATATATATATATATATATTTATATATATATTGACTAACATTATCGAGTTATGCCTCGATTGAGCCTGAACTTGCCCGAGTTGCCATCGCTTTAATATATATATATACTTATATATATTAATCTGTCTGTCGAACTTTGTTCGATGAGCCCTGAACTTGATCAGGGTGTGTTTATTCGCTTTTATATATATATATATATATATATATATATATATATATCAACCGTGTGTGTCGGACTTTGTTCGATGAGCCTAGAGTTGATTACGATGTGTTTGTTTACTATATATATATATATATATATATATATATATATATATATATATATATATGGTGAACTATGTTCGATTAGCTTTGATTTTACATCCCATGCGTTTTGCTTTTATATATATATATATATATATATATATATATATATATATATATATATATATATATATATATATATATATATATATATTTCTTTTGTCTCACTGAGTTCCCTTCGTGGCGCATTGATCGCTTCTGACTTTCTTTACATTTTGTCCTGCCTGGAGTTTACTTCGTGGCAGTTGACCGTATTTACATCTTTTAACAACTTTATTTACATTTCTGATCCCTCATGGAGGTGCTTCGTGGTTGGTGATCATGTCTGTATATATATATTTACCGCTTTTATATATATACCTGCTTATTGCTTTTATACAAATTGCAATATTCTGTGCGCCTAGGAATCATGTGATCACATATTCATCCCAATGGATCTAGATTCGGTTCCCGTGATGGACATTGTCAGCTATAAGTAGCTTATAAATCATTTTGCGATGTCTGTATTTCCTCAGATAGTTTCCATACCCACGATGTCTGTGTGGATGTTGCATTTGCATTGGATGAATGTGTACGAATGCATGTCTTGTTTGAGCTTAGTGCTTCGCATCATATCTGCGTGTGATGTTAGTGCTTCGCACTATAAACTGCTTATGATATTAGTGCTTCGCATATGTCATCATTTCATACGGTGAGACGCGATGTATATGAATGTATGTTGTGTGGTCCCTCCACCAGGAGGCTATCCCATCAGTGTTTGATTACTGGACTCGTGAGAAGACTAATTCTCCGAGGCTCAGGAAAGGCACCACCCAAATTCGCTCCAATTGAAAGACCGGATTAACTTCCCGTCTAGTAGATTGCGATGATTTGGGAACCTTCATGCCAAAAAAGCATGAGAGTAACCTAAGATAGGTCACCTCGATAAACCTAAAACGAAGGAAAGTCTCTTCATGCTCTCATTTCAATTACTTGTAAACACAATTACTTGTAATTTCATTCCATATCTATCTCCATGTAATGAGAAATATGAAGCAATGTGTCCACATACATGCTACAAAAACACGACCCCGTTTTGCAGGATAAAATTCCTAAAATGGACACATCACATAGCATGTTATTATACACCTTCCTAAAGACTAAACTATGCCAATCTTTCTTGAGGAATCAATCGGACCTACTACCCGGTTAAAGTCCAAAAGGCAATAGAGCTCACTGATCAATCATGTAAATCATCCCACCAGCATGAACTTAATCCGATTTCGCAAAGAATTGAAGGGTTAAGCAAACAGATTACAGATTTGGCTGTTCTATTAAAAGAATTACACCAGTCTCCACATGGTCAGAAAATACCCGTACATATTGAGCCCTCCACACAAGGAGGAATTAGGTCATTACCATACAGAGCCACAAATTGGATACGACCAACAAAACTCATGATCTTGCCCATTCCAATGGAGATCCAAACAATGGTGACATCAAAAGAAAGTCTTCCAAATGGAAGAGACCCAAGGCATTATCAAAGGAATTGGAACACACGAGAGTGTTTCATATGTTGATCTATGTATTTTTCTGGTGTTCACTATCCAGAAAAATTTAAAACTCCTGACTTTGAAAAATATGACGGGTTAGAGGATCCTTATACACATTTAAAAGTCTTTATTGGAGAACTGGGATCCTATGCAGAGGATGAAAAACTCAGAATGCAATTGTTCCAAAAGAGTCTAACTGGAGCAGCCCGTTCGTGGTACACAAGATTAGACAACTCCAAAATCCACAGCTGGGAAGAGCTAGCACATGCCTTCCTCACTCAATACAGTTTTCAAACTCAAATAGCTCCCAATCGGTATCAAATTACCAAGATCAAAAAACAGTCCAACGAGTCTTTCAGAGAGTATGCTCAAAGGTGGAGACGCCTGGCTGCCCAAGTTAGTCCTGCCATGTCAGAATCAGAAATGGTCATGACATTCATAGACATACAAGAAGCTACTTTCTATGAGAGAGTTTTAGCAGGCATCGGCAAACCATTTTCTGAAATGGTTAAACATGGGGAGATGGCTGAAATAGGGTTGAAGTCAGGAAAGATTCAAGAATTAGCCGCACTCAAAGCTGTTGCTGATCACATCTAATCTGGAAATTATGGGAACAACCCCCGGAAGGTCCATAAAAAGAAAGAGGAAGATGTTTCCCTGATACTACAGGGGCAAAAAGGTAATCAAAATATGCCCATTCAAAGGAGAAACTACACTCCCTTTCCAGCACAGTCTACAAACCCTCCAGTACCAAAAGGTAGAGAAATCAAACGCCATCGAGTGTTTACACCCTTAGGGGATACCCTCGAGAACATTCTTAATCTTCTGACAACACAGAAGAAAATTACGCATCTTCTTCCACCAGCCAACCCTAATGGACGGGGTTTTAATGCTGCTAGGAAATGTGCTTATCATGCCGGGGCACCTGGACATGATACTTAGGATTGTTGGGCATTGAAACACAAGATCCAGGACCTGATAGACAACGTGGAGATCGTAGTCACCAAATCCGATCACCCTCATGTACAAGACAACCCTCTTCCTCAACACAAAGAAGAAGAGGTCAACATGATTAATTGGAGCAGTGGACAGAATTCCCACTTCAGCTGTGATTCCTCCCAGACCCTCAAAGACGATGATGACAGATGGGATTATGCCAAGTTCCAATTCACAATGGAATGAAAGATCAAAGCTCTTGGCAAACAAATTGAGCAATTGGCAGAACTGGTGACTTATCAACATCAAGTGACTCTAAGAATTAATCACCGAGAGCATGCCGATCTCCTACCTATCATCATGAATATTCCTCATCACTTTCGAGAAAATGAAATCTTTGGAAGACAAAGTAACGAAGAGAGCAAATGCCAAAGCTTCGCCGGATTTCGCCAACAAACGGGAATTCACCTATTTGGGCCAACCCATGGAGGAAATCCTTCACATGTTAATCAATGAAGGAAGGATCAGTTCCTTTCAACCTCCAATCAACCCCCATTCGGGACGGTATAACTCTGATGGAGTATGTCAATACCACTCCGGCCTCATGATCCACAAAGATCAAGAATGTTGGGCACTCGCCCACCTTATTCAAAATCTAATCGACAGTGGTGTACTGCGCTTGGCAGATAACGACACTGTGTTACGTGCAAGTGAGAATGCAGTCTCTGCTAAGTGGAAAAGTGTGGTAGCAGTTATATCTACTAAAGTTGAAGGGATTAATACTTTGCTCACAACACCGATAATTCAGCTCAAAGGAGGAAACAATCCTTTGAAAGTGGCCGCTCCCGAGCCAATTAACTTGCCATGCAGAGCACAATATCCTATTGTTAGCTTGCGCAAGGTTCCGTGGAATTATGGAGAAGGTGAAAGATCCACCTCACATACCACTGTTGCAGTGTCGAAGGAAAATCCACTGTATCTTCCCCATCGGGTGATGAACCCCACCACCAAATCAAAGGGGAAAGTACCCATGGAGAAGATTGAAAAATTCCTCCGCGCTGTGGGTCATAACGAAGCCTCGGTGGTTTTAAGCTTGAAGGAAGCTCCACCACAAATATCAATTTTGGACTAGGTCTTAACCTCTGAGAATCACCGGAAGGTCTTGTTAAAGGTTCTAGAAGAAGCCTATCTCCCGACATCAGTGGATACGGAAAAGTTTCAACACATGGTTGATCACATTTTCAACAACAATGTGATATCCTTCACTGATGATGACATACCATCCGAAGGGACCGGTCATTGCAAACCGTTGCACATTGCGGTCTTATCCTCCGGATATATGGTGGCTGGAGTATTAATAGATGGAGGTTCCTCTTTGAATATCTGCCCATATGCCACCTTGGTGAAGATGAATATCAATCTCAACCGAATTCGGAGTAGCCATACTATCATCAAAGCTTTTGATGGAGCCCGATGTAACTCGGTTGGAGTAATTGAGTTGCCAATCGAAATTGGCCCTCATATATTCTGCGTTTCCTTCCATGTGCTCAAGATAGATTCGGGATACAACCTGCTCTTGGGATGACCATGGATCCACATGGCAGGGGCAGTCCCCCCCACCCTTCACCAACAATTGAAGTACATTATCAATAATAGCCTGGTCACGGTCAATGCTGAACCAGAGATTCCTCAGCACGGAGACATTCCGTTCATCAATGCCACTGCAGACGTAGAACCAGTCAATTTTCATGCTTTGGAAATAAGCAACACCCAATACCACGTTATTGGAGCACCATTGTCCGAACCCCACATTTCTGCTGAGGTGATGTCAGCCACTCAAGAAATGATGTCGTTGGGTCATAAGCCATGACAAGGGTTGGGTAAAGACGGCCAGGGTATCCAGTACCCCATTCGATTAACCAAGCAAGTTGGAACAGCTGGACTAGGTTATTCTGCCAGCTCTAGTCACAGGAATCCTCATAAGCACCAACAGATTCCTTCAGCTTCAACCATGTGGCGTTCGGCTTCGCCTTCAAACTCTGAGTCCGCACAACCTCCAGTAAAGGTGCCAGCCAATATCATGGCCATGTTATTTCCTAAGCCGAAATCGGTGGAGGAAAAGAAAATCGTTATTCCAGATCCCGCAATCGAAGAAGAGGAGCGGAGAATCAAGGAAAACGTTGTCCGAATGATGTCGGGCATGCGCATCATCGTCCATGATGAACATACCAACAGATACACCCCAGATGATGATTGCCTCGACGTAATGGCCATCATTCGGGACGAGAGAGGATGATGATAATCCCTCCATCATCTGCGGTCCACCGAACTTTACCCTTACCAATTGGGACAACATTCCTTGCTTTGGTCGACAGGGTAAAGCTGCGTAAATTCTTTATGCCACTGTAGATACAATAATCGCTTACTTTTTCATGCAGTGATAACGGTTTATTTTTCCAGTATATGTTAACATTGTGTATGATCAACGCATTTCATATATACTAAGTGAAAGCATATTTTGTTTCAGGACTCTAAATTTAGATGTGCCTGTACTTGCGGATACGTTGCCTCTCCTACACAAGGAATGTACCTTTGATGTAGAGATGAATTTGGCCTTGATGGATATCCAGGATGACATTGTGGTGCCTCCAAAAATTCAAGAATGGGTCAAAGACAAACCCAAACCCAACCTTGATCAAACCACTTCTTTCAATCTCGGAGCCTTAGAAAGCCCTAAGTTAATCCAGATTGGTTCAGACCTTACCCAAAACCAACGGAATGACATGGTTACGCTATTAACCCAATTCCAGGATGTGTTTTCATGATCTCATGAAGACATGGTGGGTTTGTCCACTGACATTGTCCTTCATCGCCTTCCCATTAAAGAGGGATTTAAGCCAGTCAAGCAAAAGCTCAGGCGATTGAAACCTGAGTGGAGTTTAAAGGTGAAAGAAGAAATTGTGAAACAATTTCAAGCCGGCATCATCATGGTGTCTACATATCCTGAATGGATATCCAACATCGTGCCCGTACCTAAACTTGGAGGGAAGGTGCTAGTTTGCGTGGATTACCGGGACTTGAATAAAGCTTGCTTAAAAGATAGCTTTCCCGTGCCATTTATCCACATTCTCATTGACAATACTACGCAGTATGACATGTACTCCTTTGCTGATTGCTTTGCGGGGTACCATCAGATCATGGTTGCTGAGGAAGATCATGAGAAGACTACTTTCATCACTCCTTGGGGAACTTTTTGCTATAGACGCTTGTCATTCGGCCTCATCAATGCTGGAGCTACCTATCAACGAGCTATGATGGCTCTTTTCCATGACTTAATGCATAAAGAGATTGAGATCTACGTGGATGACATCATTGTCAAGTCCCGGAAGGAGGATGACCATCTAGACCATCTCAGAAAGTTGTTCAACAGGTTGCGTAAGTACAACTTGAAGTTGAATCCAGCTAAGTGCGCCTTTGGTGTCAAGTCAGGCAAATTACTAGGATTTCTAGTCAGCCACAAAGGGATTGAGCTGGATCCTACCAAAATACAAGCCATCACAGAAATGCCCATTCTTCAGACAGAGAAGGAAATACGAGGATTTTTGGGAAGGATCAACTTCATCAGCAGGTTTATCTCCCAACTCACAAAGCTGACACTGTGAGCCAATCTTCAAGTTATTAAGGAAGAACTCCTCCATGAAATGGAATGATGAGTGCCGAATGCCTTCCTTACAATCAAGAAACAACTAGTCAAAGCTCCTGTCTTGGTACCACCCAGGGATGATGTTCCCCTGTTCATGTTTCTGTCCGTAAGTGACAATGCCATGGGCTGCATTCTGGGACAGAAAGACGATAGGGGCCAAGAACGAGCCATCTATTACCTCAGCAAAAGGTTCAGCAGCAGTGAACACAAGTACACTTGATCGAGAAGACGTGTTGTGCTTTAGCATGGGCTTCCATGAGGTTACAGCATTACCTACATGGTCACACAACCCATCTCATATCCCGCGTGGATCCTCTCAAGTACGTGTTCAACAAACCCATGTTGAATTGCTGGCTGTCCAGATGGTAGTTGATCCTACAACAATTTGACATCGTATATGTGACCCAAAAGTCCACCAAAGGTCAAGGAATCGTAGATCAACTGGCCGCCGCACCTTTAGGGGATTTCAAACCCTTGGAGACATATTTCCCCGATGAAGGAGTAATGACAGTACAACAACACCATCAGTATGATACGCGCCAATCATGGAGGATGTATTTTGATGGAGCTATTAACATGGAAGGTTCTGGAGTTGGAGCAATTCTAATATCTGATACGAGGGAGCAGTATCCCGTTGTCGTCAAATTACAGTTTATCAGCACCAACAATACGGCTGAGTATGAAGGCTGTCTCATGGGGCTAAAACTTTCCGTTCAATGGGCATCAAGTAAGTTAATCGTCCTTGAGAGATTGAGTTGGTAATCGACAATCCACCGAAATCTATCAAACCAAGGAACTACATTTGCTGGCTTACCATCGGCATGTTTTAAAGATGGCTTCGGAGTTCGAAGAAATCTCCTTTCTACATGTTCCTCGTAATAGGAATGATTTTGCGGACGCATTAGCAACTTTCTCCTCCTTGATTCGCATATCAGATAAGGAACACTTGCCAAGCGTCACAATTTCCCTGCACAAGGCCCCAGCCTATGGGAATTACATTGGAGAAGTATCGGATGAGCTACCTCCCATCCAACCTCCTTGGTATCAGCGTATCAAGGAAAATCTGCGAGATGGATCTACACCCGCTGAGGCGAGCCTGACTGAGAAAAGGCGGATCCATCGATTTATTATGAAGTTCTACCTGAGTGGAGATGCGCTCTACAAAAGAGATGCTGGACTGGGTCTCCTCAGGTGTCTAGACAAAGATCAAGCCCAGAGGCTTATGGATGAAATCCATGGTGGAGTTTGTGGCCCCCACATGAGTGGCCTCCTCCTTGTCAAGAAAGTCCTTAGGACGGGACATTACTGGCTGTCTCTCAAAGCTGATTGCAACGACCACGTCAGAAGATGCTATCAGTGCCTGATTCATGGGAATGCTATACACGCCCCTCCACGGGAGCTCCACAATGTGAGTTCGCCTTGGCCCTTCTCAATGTGGGGAATGGACGTTATCGGGCCCATTGAGCCTAAAGCCAGTAATGGCCACCAATTTATCTTCACCATGATCGACTACTTCACTAAGTGGGTAGAAGCAGCCTCCTTCCCCAGGGTCACTAAAGAAGTCATCATTGCTTTCATCAGAAACAATGTCATTTGTCGATATGGACAACCAGAGGTGATTGTGTCAGACAATGCCAAAAACCTCAACAACAAAATGATGGAGGAATTATGCAGTAGATTCCACATCAAACATCTTAACTCTGTCATCTATCGTCCAGAAGATGAGCGGGCCATTGAGGCGACTAACAAAAATATCAAGAAGATTATGAAAAGATGTCACCAACCACAAAGATTGGCACGACCTATTGCCTCTCGACTCTGTTAGCCTACAGGACCACAATGCGTACTTCAACTGGGGCAACCCCCTACGCTTTAACCTATGGGATGGAAGCAGTGCTCCCCATAGAAGTTGAGATGGAATCTCCAGAGTGTTGATCGACGCTCAGCTGGATGAAAACCAATGGGTACAAGACAGGTATCACCAATTGTCTCTGATAGATGAAAGGCGAACCACAACTATCTTCCATGGTCAGCTATATCAGCAAAGGATCGCCAGATCCTACAACAAAAAAGTCCGGCTACGACAATTTAAACAACATGACTTGGTTCTGAAGAAGATTCTTGACAACCAAGATCAGGCCAAAGGAAAATTCGCTCCTAACTAGGAAGGCCCGTTTATTGTCAAAGAAGTATTGACAGGAGGCTCTCTCAGATTGCAAGAAATGGACGGCGATGAATTTCCACAACTCATCAACTCGGACACCGTGAAACGGTATTACGTCTGAAGTAACCAGCAAACACCCTGGTGCATCATCATCAGGTCACCAGTCATTCCGGTTCTTTAACCCTTTACCACATATAACTTATCTACACTTTGCCCCTCAGGGAAATACACTCTTCAAGCCAGCAGCCTGGCTTTCTCCTTTGCGCTCATACAACTTAGGTTATCCCACCGCGGATTGAACCTCTTGCGTTTGCAGTTTGGCTACCCATACATGGGATCAAACTTCTCGTACCTGCAGTTTATCCTCAACCTAGGATTAAACTTTCTCTCCCCGCACTCTGACCTGCACATGGGATTACGTTTTCTTCTCGCCCTGAGGGGCGAACTACGTCAACCTGATCTCCTCTTCAATAGGAGTACGTAGGCAACCATTTTATATGGCCCGATCGCAATAAAACAAAAACAACAAAAATATTTCTACCCTCTTCTCATCACAAAAACAACCAAAAATATTCCTACACCATGTCAGCCATATACAGTGTTGAACCTCTTACACCAGGTTTGAACTACGCAGACCTGATCTCCTCTTCAATAGGAGTACGTAGGTAGCCATTCATGGTGCGGTCTCACCCCCTACCAAAACACAAACCATTGTCAACGGGTATTGGGATTCTCTTTCAATCCATTACATTTTATTCGGCTTCAGACCAAAGGGATGGAATTACCTGAACTCCTCCCAAAGAGGAGATTCGGCGACCATCTAAGCTGTGGTCGTACCTCAAAGAGCAATACCAATCCATAAGAGATGGAATTAACTAGGCTTCTCCTAAATAGAAGTACTGGCGACCATCTATGGTGCGGTCAATCTTAGAGAGGAAAGCCACACTCCTCTCCATATTTCCATTCAGAAATAAGTCCCAAGACACCAAAGATGGTAGGGATACATAGATTGATGATCCTTTCTGAACTATCCAAAGACAGCTCAATGTCCATCTACCAAGGAAGAATTCTGAATACATCAAGATCACAAGCCCTGAAGCAGCAGGCAAAATATCCAGCAAATAGCAAGGCATATCTAAAAGGGAAGTGATCCAAAAAATATATTTCCATGTCATATATAATGCTATTTAATATATATACAATGTGAACTATACATGACAAAATGGCTAAGCTAGTCTGTGCAGGTAAATACAAGCTCATCTACGAATCAGGGTACATGCGAGCTAGCAAGACCAAGATGGCATCCCTCTCAGATGAAGGAGGTAAAGCTGTAGTCTCCTGGATAAGAATATCCACACGACCCAACAGATCTATACCCATATACATGATGACCATATGCTCATCGATGTAAGCGCTCATCTCCGCGATCATACCAGTGGTAAGGGACCTCATTGCGAGATTATCTGTGATAAAGAACATCCCGGCAAGATATAGCACTATCAAACTCAACTATCATCTGCATCTCCGTCCGACTGGCCTCATCCCGCTCAACAACAGCGGCATCTCTACGAGTCAATGCCTCGTCTCTCTCTAATAGGGCGACGTCCCTCACATCAAGAGCAGTCGACATCATAGATTGAATCTAGTCTCTCTCAAAGGTCATCAGATGAAGACTCTGCTCTAAGTACTGGGCCGAGTGCTGAATCACAAAAGTACTGGTACTAGGAGAATCCGGAAGAAATGCTGGCAACCCAGCAGTAGTATCCTCTTCGATGTAGGTATCAATGTTCTTTGTAGGCTCTACATCGTCTAACTCAATCTCCGGTACTGCAAATACTGTTGCAGCAGATAAAATCTCCGTCTCCATCCATGCGGAGTACTCTGCGGAATAACCGGACGACATTGGCAGAAAAGCGGATAGCCACGCCGATCCCAAAGAAGCGATACACGAGATCGGTCCTCGGCTGAGAGGTATCGAGAAGCTGAACGCTGATCTGCCGCCCCCTCGAAAGGATGAAAATCCTAGTACTGGTCAAACTGCGACATCATGGCCAATAGATGATAAGTCGTAACGCCCCTCAAACCAGCCAAAGGGAGGAAATCCATGCCCGGAGCATGAGTAACGAAGCTGTATGGTGAGCAAAGCCCCGAGCACAGCAATATGCTAAATGGATCTCTGTTATCTGCCAAAAATGTGGACCAGGAATGAGCATCTACACACTCCGATGGCTGAAAGGAATACGACATAGCCACCTCATAGGAGAAGCAATACCCGTGCCGTCTAAGGGTACCGACCGATCGCAAGTGTGACATAAACCACACATACAGCATGATCGAACTCCTAGTAAACATGCCTAACGGGTAAGTACTGCAGTAGGATGCTGATCGCAGGGTCTCTGCCACGATCATGGGTATAATGGTACGACCCACCCTGAGAGCTCTCACGGCTATGATAACTCCTATGTCTATCTCATTCATGTATCGCGGCATATACACGTATGACAGTACACATAGCATCAGTACATCAACTCTGGCCAAATGCCAATGATCCTTCGACACGGTGAAATCCCCTGAATGTCGTGAGTAGCTATCCTCCGCACCAAATCTATCATACAGAAAACGCTGAGAGATCACATGGCCAGATGTTAGCTCATCCTGTACCACTCAGCGCCTCAATCCTGTGAGAGTCATGAATCATCTACTCATGTCTCCCAAAGCCATGTGTACGCAAGGTTGGTCTAGGGGCAGCATCGTTAAACGGGCATACTCCTCCAGAGTAGGAGTTAACTCATGGGTGCCAAAGCGAAATACCTGCCTATCAGGTAGCCAGTGCTCTATCATCCCGTCCACAAATCCTGCAGGAACCTGAAATACCAAAAGGGTCATGGTATGCTGCAGCAACAAATCTACAATCACCCTGTCTGGCGGTGACATGCTATCGTACCACGATCGCATACCCAATGCCACTACTGACGGTGGGGTATGATCTATACGGCTAACTGTCGAAGAAGACATCTGTGTGGGCCGTGTCATAAGATCATCCAGGGGTCAATGCCTAATATCTCTGGACAAACATACATATGCATAACATGATACATGCATAACATATAATGGATGGAAATATGATATAGGGAATGAAAAACGGTGCATACATTCCTAAGTATATCATCATCTAATACATCAGCTCTATACAGCTACGAGTACATGAAAATGGGGCACAGACGCCCTACTACTAATAGAGGCCTATTAAAAGATATAGCGAGAATGGGTTACAGCCACCCAATATCTAACAGAGGCCTATCAAAAGATATAACGAGCATATACATCAGAAGAAGACCAGGGTCTCGATGTCCACATCCTCAATCCTATCCACCTGATGTAACTCCTCCTGAGTCACTGGATCTTTGTCAACAGGGATGTCAGGCCTATAAAGGGAGGATGCACTGCAGCAAAACCAAATGGGTCGTTCGAGGGGCAAACTTTGAGTGGAAGGAACAAATGTCTCCGCCTCTTTGGATCTCGCCCAAATGCCGAATAAATATGTGTGCTCGATCCAACCGCCGTCGTTACTATCAATCTGGGTCGATGAGTTTGAGAGCTCGGACGCAAGCCACCCAATCCGTCATCATCAAAGATCCACGGAACCATGTCCCCATAAAGCGTGTGTGGCACGAGATCGGGCCCCAATAGTGCGAGGGAGCCACCAGCGCTGGAATATCTCCTGAGTACATGGACCCTCTGATAAATCAAAACCATCAACTCCCAATAATGGAATATCGATTGGCGGGTGGTGATCGAGATACACAGTGCCAATGGCGCTGACAGAGGCAAGATCGCAGATATCTGAATCTCCCTTTGGTGCTCCTAATAAGACGCTCTCCTAAATAGAGCTCCCAGCCTCCATCGGTGAAAAGAAGAAATCTCCGGGTGGAAATCAAATACTCTACTCCAGTAGGGTGTCCATCCTCAAAACCGATGATCAAATGATCCCCTGAGTATGGTAGCCATGTGATGGCGTCAGCCGTCAGCAACTCCAGCTGCATACGACAGTGAGCGAAGCCCTCAGATACAAGGACCTCTGGCAAAATAAAATGGTGCCATCGTCGTCCTCGTGGATAGGTATCTAAGCCTAACACACTCACAGGACGCAAACATGGAAGCCGCTCATAGGCCCAAAACTGCCAACATAATGGCAAAACATCTCCTATCAGTAAACTATCTTAACCTGTGAAAGGAAAAAGACAAGAGAAATACTCACCAGCAGAAACGGGTAAAATCCTAGCCAAGCCTCGGTCAAACCCTGTGAGCGCAGACGCATGCCCCGGAGGAAATAGGCAAAGGTGTAAGAGCCCCAGTCATACTCTCCTATACGATCCACATCGCGTGTGGCAAAGGCCGACAAAGCGAAAAGATACCGTGGAAGAGTTATCTGCTATAAAGCAGCCTCGAATGATTATCAGGAATAATCGCCGCGAAACGCGATCCCCGATCCCGACATCATCGAGCATGGGCTCACTCAATAGCAGATTCATAACATCTACGCTCAAAGGACACGAGCAGACGATCCTACCTTTGGCCTTTTGAAAGTAGTATGCACACAAGCCAATCATGTTTGATGATAAAGCATATACTTTGTAACAATCTTATTCATTTATTAATAAAAGTATTAATTTATTAAAGGCTTTTAATTATCTACATGATGTTTGTTTTATAATATGTGATAAACCCATAGTTTTAAGCAAAGCTTTTAGAATAATGATGATGATCATTCTAATGAGATCTAAATTCTTAGAAAGCTTAAAACTAAAATAGTTCCCAATCATTGGATTACTAAATTGGGGATTAGTGAATCCGGATAGATTGGTACATACGTTGCTTGCTCATTAGATGAGGATGATTGATCTCATGATCATTTGTGTGGAGACACTAAAAAGCAAGTATGTAGGTGCTTATTAGAGAATAAGTTCCTTTCGAACGTGGCTCGCTAAGGAATACCTAATGGAGTTTTATTTGCTGTCGTCAATAGGAATTCTGTAGTGATAGTAGAAGACAAGTGATCCTTGGACTTGAGATCATCATAGTATCTTGTGTATGATGAGTTATACTTTGACTTATTCCTTAAGACCCTTAGGGTATATCAAAGGGTATGCTTGGGTATAATAAGTTGTACATGGAGATAATGTATGATCAATAAAGAATCTACCACTTCTAATAAAAGAAGAGAAATGTCCTATGTGATTCGATAAATGACAACCCAAAGAGTCCTTGGTTAAGGCGAGAATGAAATTAGAAAGGAGTTTCTAATTTGCATTATTTGGAGTTGTGCATTTAAGGATCGAAATGCATATAATTAAATAAAATAAGACTTGACAGAAATTCCATGTCTTATATTTAATTGGGACATTGTATGGTGGAAGGATTGAATTATCACAGTAACTATTTACTCAAAGGTTCTTTAATGATTAATGTTGAAATCTATATTATCCGGAAAGTCGTTGATCGCTAGGAGGCTTACCCTATTGTAGAATAAATATTATTTAAATAAATTAATTGTTTAATTTATTTATTTAAATAAGATTAGAATTGTTCTAATTGATTTATTCACAATAGGTTGAATATGGAGAACCTAAAGGGTCACACCATAAAAGGAAGAATAATTATTTAAGAAGTTAATGGCATAATCGTAATAATGTGTTATGTATATTTAATTTAATCTATGGTGATAGAATAAATTAAATAACTTAATATTTATTATTTAATATTTTAGAAATATTAAATATAAATTAATAAGAGGAGTCTTATTAATATTATTACAATTATTATTATTTTAATTTCTAAAAGAGTTTAGGAATTAATTTAATATAAGTACTCTCATTTATTCCTAATAAGATTAGGAGGTTAAATTAATTAAAAGAGTTTAATTAATTATCCCTAATAAGATTAGGGAGCTTAATTAATTAAAAGAATTTAATTAATTAAATAAAACCCAATTCCTTAATTGTTAAGGTGGGTTGCCCACATCTATTAATAAGAGGAGTCTT
Organism: Panax quinquefolius; assembly: GCA_020205615.1. Taxonomy (NCBI): domain Eukaryota; kingdom Viridiplantae; phylum Streptophyta; class Magnoliopsida; order Apiales; family Araliaceae; genus Panax; species Panax quinquefolius. The sequence goes on along the minus strand of CM035166.1, from coordinate 51,319,953 downwards.
ATTATGGGTGGTAGGGGTTGTTGACTTTTACAACGTAATAATTCCAATTTGTTAGAGAGTACCCTTTTTCTATAGAGATAGGAAAAACTAGGGTTTGAGCCATAAACACCCATCTTCTTGAATTTTCTTCTTCCTTGGTGGATCACCTCTAGAGGCCAAACGCTTGGGTGGCTAATGTTGATCAAAGGAAGGAACCAAACCCGGTGGATTCAAGTTGAACGCGAAAAGGATTGGAGGTGAACTTGTACCTGAGGAAGCTCGATCTTCAAGGGTATGATTTTATTCTTTATCTTTTCGTTTAATTAATAATTGTGCATAAAGGGTGATCCGGGTATATGGTTTGTAAATTTTTTAAACTCTGATTTTTACACGCTTCCGCATTATTTTGTAATTTGATTGCGTTCATGAATATTACAAATCGAACAGTGGCATCAGAGCCAAACCTTTATGTAAATTATTAATTATTTTAATTTAATATCTATATTGATATGTGTTTAGAACAATTTAATTGGGCATAATTTTATTGTATAAAATTTATTAAAAAAAAAAAAAAAAAATTACCATGGATTTTAAAAATATCCGGAAATCAAATAAAAGTTGCTGGTTGCTGGTTGTTGGTTGTTATACCGCACGGAAATCAAGGCATGTTAAAGGGTTATATAAAAAAAAAATCCTTAATGATTACAATAATCATTAGCTTGTAATGATTATAGTAATCATTAGCATGTAATGATTAAAGTAATCATGACCATGTTATATATAAAAAAAAAAAAAACCCTTAATGATTACAATAATCATTAGCTTGTAATGATTATAGTAATCATTAGCATGTAATGATTAAAGTAATCATTACCATGTTTAAAAAAAAAAAAAAAAAAAAAAGAAAAAAAAAAAAGTTAACGATGATGGACGGAATTTTACGCTATATATATATATATATATATATATATATATATATATATATATATATATTATCGTAATATATATTATATATATAATATATATATTTTAATAATTTTATTATTAAAATAAAAAAAAGTTATTTTAATTTTAAAATAAAATGTTTATTTTAATCTTAAAATAAAAAGGTTTATTTTAATTTTAAAATTAAATTTCATGCTAACTAATTAGAGTTGGAATTGGATTCCATAATAACTAATTGGAGTTGAAATTGTATTCCATCTTTCCTTAAATAAAGGAGTTTATTTAGATATGAAATAAGATTTCATATTATTCAAAATAAAGGAGTTTATTTGTGAATAGAAAGAAAATCCGTGTTTCCTTAAATAAAGGAGTTTATTTAAATATGAAATAAGATTTCATATTATTCAAAATAAAGGAGTTTATTTGTGAATAGGAAATATAATCCGTGTTTCCTTTAATATTTTTTTTACATGGAATTGGATTCATAATTAATTAAAATAAAAGAGTTTATTTTAATTAGAGATTTTTTTTATTATTACATGGAATTGGATTCCATAATTAATTAAAATAAAGGAGTTTATTTTAATTAAAGATTTTGATTAAAATAAAATAGTTTATTTTATTCAAAAATTAGATAAATTAAAATAAAATAGTTTTATTTTGATTTAAATTTGGATTAAAATAAAGGAGTTTATTTTGATTCAAAATTAGATTTTATACTAACTAAATTTGCCCATTAAATGATATCAATATATATATTAAATGTTTATTATTCATAAGATGAATGTTATTTATTGATGCATATGTTGATGTGTATGATAATAAATGGGATTGATTATGGACTATTGACCAATGTGATTGGATTTTATTTTAGTTGGATGCATGAATGTATGAGTTTTATTAAATGGGGTCTGCAGATTCGTCTTCTCTAATTTTTCTTAATGTAAATTCTATCTCCTCCTATGTATTTCCCTCGATCACGATCAAGGTTTCTATTTATTTTAAAATAGTTATGTAATAGGAATAGTTAGAATTAAATTTTGAAAAATTGGAGATCAAGGAGCGTTTGAAGACCCGTTTGTAATGGAGCCCGGGTTTAAATGTAATAGTTATATTTAAATATTATTTCTTGCACACCTAGGGTTTGACCTTTTGGTTCACTTGGTGGCTCTAGTGAACTAAACTAGAATAAAAGTCTATAATCAATCCGGGTAGAATATAGTATTCTATATGTGCATGCTTATACTATATATATATATTATATATTATGCAAACATGCTTCGCATGTTAATTAATATGACGCGTATATTTTATATATATATATATGCATGCGCTAAACAAAGATGAGACAAATTTAATAATAAATCCCTCAAATTTTTATATTAAGTCCTAAGCGTTCAAAGATATTTGGAATATCGAACGTAAGCTTTCTAGCATGATAAAATTAATAGAGTATTAAATATTTAATATGAGTTTGTTGTGTCACCACAAGGCAAGTATTAAGTATTTAAGATGTTAATTTATCACATTTGATGCTTATAAAGAAAATTGAACAATATTGTTTTGTTGTGTCACCACAAGGATGATATTTTTCTTTTTTGAATATATGGTGTGCTAGGTCGAACTTAACTTGGATAATTTTGATTCGGATGTGCCACCACTTGATCAAAATAATCTGAGAGGCAAAAAAAAAGGAGTTACATAGTTGATGTAATTGACAAAAGTTGTCTACCTATTTATTTATATATAGTTTGTTGTGTCACCACAAGGCTATATACATTTGAAATGGGATCCTTATTCACACTAGCAAATCTTTAATTAGATTTTGCCGAACTATATAAGTGAGGGTAATATAGTTTGAAGAAAATAGTGGGAGATACCAATTTAAAACAAGACCTAATTTATTTTGGTAATTAATAAAAGAATGTATGTTAAAATGTTGTTAATTACAAATTCATTTACGTAATTTTACAATGTCTAAAATTACTATCATCATGAAGCATATTAGATGCTAAATTAACCGTAATCAATTAAACGAATTGGTTAAGGAATTTGAGAATAGTTCTCATAGCTGAAAAGCTATCTTATGTCCTTAATACGCCTATCCGTGCAATGGTTGCAGACAATGCCTCTGAGGAAGAGATTGCTACTTTTAGAAAGTGGCAAGATGATGCTGATTGGCTCAATGCATCATGCTCGCATCCATGAGTAACGAGCTTGACGTGCCACAAGATGAAACTATGGATGCTCTACTATATTCCCGCACATCAAGTAGTTGATGGTGAGGAAAGTAGGACTGATAGATATCAGATATCTAAGGAGCTCTTCTGATCTAGAATGGCCAATAGAACTATAGTACAGACAAAAGTTCTTAACATAATCAATTTGATTGATCAATTAGGACAACTAGTTTTGTCATGGATGGAGAGTTGAGCAAAGATTTGATCTTGCACTCACTCCCGGACTCCTTTCACAATTGTTGTGAATTTTTCATATGAACAAGCTAGATATCAGCCTCGCTGATTTGTTTAACATGTTGAAAAATGATGAGAGTCACTTTCCAACCAAGAAAGATCAAGTCTTACTGGTAGGGCCAAAGGATCTTCTGAAAGGAAGAACGATTCAAAGAAGGTATATAGAAAAGGCAAAAACAAAGGATAATAAGAATAAAACTGATATGGATAGCAAAGGAGTTTGCTTCCACTGCAATAAGCATGGACACTGGAAAGAAACTGCGAGAAGCACCTTGCAGTGGCTAACCAAAGAAGCTTAATGAAGTTTTGATTCATAATACGCTTTTTGTTCATGATTGAAATAAATTTTCTTTAAGTCAAGGTTCTACTTGGGTATTGGATACCGACTTTGGTTATCATAAATATAGATTTATGAAGGACCAAAGCAGTAGAAAGCTAAACAAATATAAGTAATCATGTGTGGGAAATGAAGCAAAGGTTGCAACATTAGACATAGAAACTTATAGTTTAGCAATGCCTACTAGCAAATCTATTAAGTCAATAAGTTGTTATTGTATTCAGTTCTTGTTAAAAATATTATTTCCATTTTATTGTTGGACAATGAAATCTTTGGTATTATAATTAAGAACAATTGTTGTTCTATTTATAATAATAATGTTTTGTATAGAACTGGAATATTACTTAATAAATTTTGTATACTTGACTTACGTGAAAAATTATTTTATAAATTGAACAAACTAGTATAAGAAAAGAAGATGATCATTCAAAGAGTTGAATGTATGTATTTGTTGAAATACAAGTGTGAATTATTTGAAAGGTTCAAAGAATTCAGAAGTGAAACAAATTGGCAATGTATTAAGATTCTTTGATTAGATCAAGGAATAAATACTTGTGCAATAAGTTTCTAGATCATCTCAAATGGTTTTCTCACAATGGACGCCTCCAGATACGCAATAATTGATTGATGTATCTGAAAGGAAAAATCGTACCTTGTTGGACATGGTGCGGTCCATAATGATTTTATCGACAGTCCAGTATCCCTTTGGGGTTATGTCCTAGAAATAGCTGCATATCTACGAAAAGGTAACCTCAAAATCCAGCCCCAAGACTCCATAAAAGTTATGGACAGGGAGGATTCCTAATCTTAAGTATGTTAAGATAAGGGGTTGTCCAACTTATGTGAAATGGTTTCAAAAGGATAAGATTGGGACAAGATTTGACATGTACAGATTTGTGGGACATCCTAAAGTAAGTTTAGGGTATATGTTCTATAATTCTACTTAGCAAAAGGTGTTTGTTGCGAAACACGCTGCCTTCTAAGATAAAGGTGTTTATCATTGAAAGGGCTAGTGGGAGGATAATAGATCTTGAAGAGTTCAAGAACCATAAAACACTATAAATCAAATAAGAGGAACCTATAGATATACCTATTGTACCACAACCGAATCGTAAATCTAGAATAGTACCGAAGATACCTAGGAGGTATGGATTCATCATGGATGATGATGATGAGGTACGCATCATAGAAGATGATGATCCAGAGTTACATACGATGAGGTAAGAGTTCTAGTGTGTACAAAAGGGTCAGTGGGAGCGTCGTGACATTCCTAATATTATATGTTGATATACTACGGATAAGGAATGACATACCAATGCTACAATCAGTAAAGATAAAGTTGTCTAAACATTCCTCCATGAATGGTTTGGGAAGAGTATCTTAATTGGGGATAAAATCTATATAGATAGATTTAAGAGGATGCTCGACTTAACCCAAGGAATGTATATTCATTTGATGCTAAAGTCATTTAGCATGACAAACTCCAAGAGATGTCTCATGTCGATGAGCTATGGAGTGTATCTCTCTTAATAGTCCCCACAGACTCCTGAAAAGAGAGGTCGCATGAGTGACTATCATGCATGCAATAAAATGTACGAGACCTGATGTTGATCAGTCATATCCTGGAGAAGTTCACTATGAGTCAGTGAAAAACATCTTAAAGTGATTAACCGGCACTAAGGATGTGATCATATTCATGGTGGGTCTAAATTAAAACTAGAGGGCTTAATGAGACTCAAGTTTTCAGATGGACCAAGATGATGATGAAAAATCCACTTTAAGGTAAAGCGTTATCTTGAACAGTGGTGCAGTGAATTGGAAAGGTTCCAAACAACAAAGAGTTGTTGGTTTAGTGATAAAGACAAAGTATATAGCTATAAATGAAGCTGCAAGTTGATTGTTTGGATTAAAAGTTCATTACGTAACTAGGAATAGTTCCAAGTCTCATCTTGGATCTAAACATGTGTTGTGGCACTTTCATTTGATTATTAGAATCATTGAAAGATGGGAAATCACTATAGAGATAGTGGACTCTCATGAACAACATTACATATCCATTAACTAAAGCTTATCCAACAGCAGGATAATCGTCACTTAGAGAAGAAGAGTATGGGATACCATGACGATTGGCTTTAGTGCAAGTGGGAGATTGAAAGTAGTATGCACACAAGCCAATCATGTTTGATGATAAAGCATATACTTTGTAACAATCTTATTCATTTATTAATAAAAGTATTAATTTATTAAAGGCTTTTAATTATCTACATGATCTTTGTTTTATAATATGTGATAAACCCATAGTTTTAAGCAATGCTTTTAGAATAATGATGATGATCATTCTAATGAGATCTAAATTCTTAGAAAGCTTAAAACTAAAATAGTTCCCAATCATTGGATTACTAAATTGGGGATTAGTGAATCCGGATAGATTGGTACATACGTGCCGCTTGCTTTCATTGGATGAGGATAATTGATCTCATGATTATTTGTGTGGAGACACTAAAGCAAGTATGTAGGTGCTTATTAGAGAATAAGTTCACTAAACGTGGCTCGCTAAGGAATACCTAATGGAGTTTTATTTGCCTGTCAATAGGAATTCCTGTAGTGATAGTAGTACAAGTGATCCTTGGACTTGAGATCATCATAGTATCTTGTGTATGATGAGTTATACTTTGACTTATTCCTTAAGACCCTTAGGGTATATCAAAGGGTATGCTTGGGTATAATAAGTTGTACATGGAGATAATGTATGATCAATAAAGAATCTACCACTTCAAATAAAAGAAGAGAAATGTCCTATGTGATTCGATAAATGACAACCTAGTAGTCCTTGGCCAAGGCAGAATGAAATTAGAAAGGAGTTTCTAATTTGCATTATTTGGAGTTGTGCATTTAAGGATCGAAATGCATATAATTAAATAAAATAAGACTTGATGAAATTCCATGTCTTATATTTAATTGGGACATCAGTATGGTGGAAGGATTGAATTCAGACGGTAACTATTTACTCAAAGGTTCTTTAATGATTAATGTTGAAATCTATATTATCTCGGAAAGTTGTTGATCGCTAGGAGGCTTATCCCTATTGTAGAATAAATATTATTTAAATAAATTAATTGTTTAATTTATTTATTTAAATAAGATTAGAATTGTTCTAATTGATTTATTCACAACCGATTTAATATGGAGAACCTAAAGGGTCACACCATAAAAGGAAGAATAATTATTTAAGAAGTTAATGGCATAATAGTAATAATGTGTTATGTATATTTAATTTAATCTATGGTGATAGAATAAATTAAATAGCTTAATATTTATTATTTAATATTTTAGAAATATTAAATATAAATTAATAGGAGGAGTCTTATTAATATTATTACAATTATTATTATTTTAATTTCTAAAAGAGTTTAGGAATTAATTTAATATAAGTACTCTCATTTATTCCTAATAAGATTAGGAGGTTAAATTAATTAAAAGAGTTTAATTAATTATCCCTAATAAGATTAGGGAGCTTAATTAATTAAAAGAATTTAATTAATTAAATAAAACCCAATTCCTTAATTGTTAAGGTGGGTTGCCCACATCTATTAATAAGAGGAGTCTTATTATGGGTGGGTAGGGTTGTTGACTTTTACAACGTAATAATTTCAATTTGTTGGAGAGTACCCTTTTTCTATATAGAGATAGGAAAACTAGGGTTTGAGCCATAAACACCCATCTTCTTGAATTTTCTTCTTCCTGGTGGATCACCTCTCAGAGGCCAAACGCTTGGGTGGCTAATGTTGATCAAAGGAAGGAACCAAACCCGATGGATTCAAGATGATGAGCGAAAAGGATTGGAGGTGAACTTCACACGAGGAAGCTCGATCTTCAAGGGTATGATTTTATTCTTTATCTTTTCGTTTAATTAATAATTGTGCATAAAGGGTGATCCGGGTATATGGTTTGTAAATTTTTTAAACTCTGATTTTTACACGCTTCGGCATTATTTTGCAATTTGATTGCGTTCATGAATATTACAAATCTAACCCGCCGAAACTCCTAACAAGGACCGGACGACAGTAGGGGTGATATTCGCCATGCAAGGCACTGGCTCCCCTCCAAACTCCATACCTGTGATAAATCGCCAATCCATAGGCATCATCATCACCTCGTAATCCAGCAGGTGGAGTGACTGAGTCTGATGAAACCATCGCTCAGACAATGCCCTGAGGTAACCCCAGGGACAACGACGGGGAAGGATGGAGAAAAATGCCCCAAATCCCCATTCATGCACTACTTCTCTATAATCAGGATGAAGCGCCTGGTACATGGAGTGGATGCTAAACCAGTTCCCCTGAGGTTGTGTAAAACCTGGAACTTGCATGAAGCGCAGATCAACATCAGAACCCTTTTAATCCTCATCAATAGGAAAGAAGGAAGATAAAGTCTAACGTCATACCTCGTTAACATGCAAGTACATCGATGGGTGTCTACCCAAATCACCTAGCAACTCTGGGTTCACCATCTGGATGCTCAGGAGCTCCCTGCGAAGGATATGTGCACCAGGAGCGGGATCCTCAATATCCACCTCCTCGCCCCTCGACGCGTCTGGAACCTCTACCGGATGGGGATTTAATCACGCCTCTACCCAACCGACGAGGCTATCGGCGGAAGCAGGGACGAGGCACTTGTAAGCCCTGCACCGTACGTCGAAGCGGTCCTATAGAACCGATCTACCGATCCGGATCCATAATATCCGGACAACAAATCTCCAAATCACCCTCGAAAGGGTGTGGTATTTCTTACTTACGGAGCTTTCTAAAATGCATTATATGACTATATGAATGCATGCATTTACTTTAACATATAATAGAGTTAGAATGCATGATTACCCAATGCCTACATTTTGAAAAATTTCGCCATAGTCCCCTTTGAAAATAGGACTATCCACATACACACAGGCATGTCTAGGTGGCCATTCAGTAGCACACCTGTCCCAAAGTCATATACCTAATATATGCATTAAAAATCAAAATTATCATGCATAAGGCCAACCTCAATGCTAGGAGTATTTTGTCTTTCTACCTTTTGCTCATTGAACCTCAAATATAACAAAAAATAGCAGAAAAAGGTGCCAATTTGACTGTCTCAGAAGTCAAATTTTTTCACATCATTATGTTTAGCATGGTTTAATACTAACATTTACTATGTTGAATATTTTTTATCAAGTCATTTGTGCATATATAATCACTACTATGTGTTTAGATGCATTTCGTGCGATATCTCACAATCTAAAGGACAGAAACTGGAAAAAAAATACATGCATACGTTACCAGGATAGTGTAGAACACTTGTACGGTGATAGAATTTGCAAAAAACAGCCCGAACTCAGCAGATCTGAAGATGGCTCACGATTTTTTCCTAAGAAAAGTGAGTAAGAAATGAATCTGCAAAGGTAGGCTGCTGGATTTATCATCCACGCCTGGCCGCAGGCTCACCTGCAGCTATAGCAGGTGCACCTGCAGCTCCTCCATGTGGGTCCCACCCCTCCGACTCGGTCCAGTTCGAGTTGAAAGGGAGTTCTTATAAGCTAGAAAGGTCAAATCGGGAATAAAAATGCCACGCGATTGAGCAAAACAGCATACAATCCTTGTCTTCTCAGATGAGACTTTGAATCTGCACATCACTCATTGGTAGTCACCTGAACACTAGGTATACTCTGCCGATGACCTCAGTTGTCACAAATCACATACGGCAATACCTTATATAGGTCCGATGCCGCCGACTTCAGGTCGTTACCCTACGTGAATCCCCGACGGGGGTTACAACGTGAATCCCCGACGAGGGTTACAATGTGAGTCCCCGACGGGGATTACAACGTAGATCCCCGGTGGGGGTTACAACACGTTCATCCGTTGACAATTCTATCAACGAAGGTCAAGCAGCCTTGACATTATTTCAGCCGATGGCAGGTAAACCCATCAAAGCGTTGAGAACCGTTCGGTAGTTGCGTACGTACTCATGCGTCCCCAGTAGATCCCCGACAGGGGTTACAACGTATATCTCCAGCGGGAGTAGCAATGCATGCTCAGCCGTTGACTCACATATCAACGAAGGTCAAGCAACCTTGACGTCATTTCATCCGATAGCATTTAAACCTATCAGAGCTATAAAGCTATTTGAGGTTCTCATACCCAGCTGCTCATATCCCCCAGCGGATCCCCGGCGGGGGTCACAATGAAATGCTCCGTTGATCTACACGTCAGCAAAGGTCAAGCAACCTTGACGATCTCCTCACAGAGTTTCAGCCATTGATTCACACGTCAGCGAAGGTCAAGCAACCTTGACAGTATATCCCACAAGATGTTTCAGCCATTGATTCACACATCAACGAAGGTCAGGCATCCCTGACAGCATTTGCTGTTGGCAGTAAATCCAACAGAATCGTGACATATTCTGGCGATACTAACTAGGAGAGGTCAACATTATCAAAGAGGATAGATGATGGAATATGTTATACACATCCTCAAACAGATCAAGCTTTATCCCCACAGACCTCTTGCACATAAGAGGTACCCCTTCAGGATCAAGTCGTTATCAAGAACACAGGAATTTGGTGATAACTCCAACATCAACATCCTAACGGATTCGGACATACATCGGATCCGTCAAGATTGCTAATCCCGGTTGAAGCAACGAGGAGCCAACAATCATCCCCAAAGCATGTTGGGCTACAACCTCGTACACATGCATCATACATTTGCATCATGTTGCTATCCATAGTACCATATTTATCTTGTTGCGTTTCAAGTGTCTAGGATTCTTTATCCTACCCATGCATCGCCATGCATGAGTATGATAAAGAGGGGCATCTGTAGACACTCAAAATTTTCTTTACTACTGTTACTAACATTGCAGGAGGATAGATTCGTCTTTTAAGAGGGAACCCTGAGAGACAATCCAAATCCATACCGGATACAACTGAAAGTGCAGCATCAACCCCGGATCGCAATCTGGGGGTAACGGTTTCAACCTCGGATCTAACTCCGAGACCTGCAGATACAATACCGAAACTCACACCGGAGAAGACCGATTAATCTTGGAGATGACCCCGAGTTATCCAGTCTCAGTCCCAACCATGGGAATAGCCACCAACCTTGGTGATAACCCCAAGGAATGCAGTTTCAGAGATAACCCCGGAAATGCTTGTTTCAAATGCCATCAGCTTCAATCTCGGCACTCACAACGAGATACACTGTGCCAACCCGGCAATAAGATCGGGAAGACAGACACACCTCAAAGATGACAATGAGGACCTTCAACAAATGCAGCAGTCCAATCTCAGCGAAGTCTGAGCAACATCTGCTTTATCGGCCCAATCCAGAGATAGCACCGGTGAGGGGCAACATCGCCATCTCGTCCAACACGATGCCACGTCTCGTCACTACGCAACAATGTCCCACAAGGCTAACCAATCCCGAGTGACTATTGTGCGGAGTAACGGATAAAGTTGAAGCTTGAAGACTGGAGGGCATCGTCCCATCTTCAAAGACTTCGTACAAACTCTAATCCCATTCCATCGTACAACTCTCGACAACGGCGATCCGAAATAGGTCCTGAATACCTCAAAACGGATGCCCGGATTGCACTTCTCAAAATTCGATTGGACATTCTGATTGCTCGAGTGCACGTGCTTGAGACAAACCGACTGACCGCCTCTGGTACACTGCATGGCTCACCGCAGTACACCTGTAGCACATATTGCCTATAAATAGAGGGCTTGGGGTGCTAATTTTTAAGAGAAAAAAGACGGGGAAACCTTGCACAATTTGCTCGCACTGCTTTATCAAATGTATTTTCCCACTTTTCAAACACTGTGAGCTCATATATAGCCTCTTTTGTACCCACAAAAGCCCAAAGTGTTTACCCATTCTAAAGATATAGAAGCCCTTTTATCGACCAAATTGTAAGCCTTCTCACACACTTTAGAGTCTTTCTCTTCATCTTTGCACACACCTTTCTACACGCGTGAGAGTCGTGGTTGCTTTTGCCCTAGAACTTGGTTCGTGGTTTCATTTCTGATATATATATATATATATATATATATATATATATATATATTTTGACTAACATTATCGAAGTTATGCCTCGATTGAGCCTGAACTTGATGCGAGCGTTTATTACTTTAATATATATATATATATATATATATATATATATATATATACTTATATATATTAATCATGCATCGGACTTTGTTCGATGAGCCTGAACTTGATGCAGTGCGTTTATTCACTTATATATATATATATATATATATATATATATATATATATATACTTATATATATCAACCGTGTGTCGGACTTTATTTGATGAGCCTAGAGTTGATTGCAGTGCGCGCGTTTTTCGCTTTTATATATATATATATATATATATATATATATATATATATATATAAGCATGGTCGAACTATGTTCAATGAGCACGGATTTTACATCATTGCGCGTTTATTGCTTTTTTATATATATATATATATATATATATATATATATATATATATCCTTTGTCTCGCCACAGAGTTCCTTCGTGGCGATTGATCGCTTCTGACTTTCTTTACATTTAAGTCCGCTTAGAGAGTTTACTTTCGTGTCGATTGACCTTATTTGACTTTTAATGACTTTATTTACATTTCTGATCCCCCATGGAGGTGCTTCGTGGTTGGTGATCATGTCTGTATATATATATATATATATTTACCGCTTTTATATATATACCTGCTTATTGCTTTTATACAGATTGCAATATTCTGTGCGCATAGGAATCATGTGATCACAGATTCATCCCATTGGTTCTAGATTCGGTTCCCGTGATGGACATTGTCAACTGTAAGCAGCTTGTAAATCATTCTGCGATGTCTATATTTCCTCATATGGTTTCCATACCCACGAGGAAGTCAGCATTATTTTTGTATATATTATTTTTCATACGGATGCCTCGCATTCGTCAAATAAAATCAATTCAGTCGCTCACTTAATAAAAATGGAAGTGTAAAAGGTCTCAATTCCTATTGAGCATCAGGGTTTGAAAAACCTCTTTTATAAAACATCATTGCCATATCTTGCTAAAAACTGAATTTTTACACAAATTCAAATCTTGTGTATATAGGTTCGAAAGAGGCCTCGCACAACTTTCATATAACAGCACATTGACCCACACACACACACACACACACACATATAATAGTTTCTTGAAAAGAGGCTACACAAGTGGTAACACAGATGTCTGGGGTGCCTAACACCTTCCCCAGATAGCCAAGTCCCCGGACCCTAAATGAATCTCGGTTTCAATAGGCAGAGTATATCGATGTCACACCACTGGGTCAATGTGCAAACCTTTTCCCGGTTGTGTTGGTACAACCATTTAAAAAACCAACTGGCGACTCTTAATAGTCCCATCGTCGATATTATACATGTCGGACCTTTTTCACTTGTTTTTTCAAACAAATCTCACCTAAAAAGAGAACACCAAAGAACAAGTAATGGAAAGGGACACCCAAAAATCCCGACGTCGACAGTTATTTCCTTATGTGCTGCATAGGAATTGGAATGAGCAGTTCAGCTTAAACTATAAGTTGTAGCTGTGCGTAAGGCAAGTTTCCTAACTTCATTCATATTTTAAATGAATGCTAGTTTCTTAAACTTCTCAGATGTTGAACTTGAGAGGTTCTGTCTATGTGTGAATGTGCGATATTTGTACAAGGTGGTAGAATGTATGAGGCCTTGTGCCACAATGTGAACACTTCTGTGTTTCTATGAGATGAATTGTTCTATGTTTGAACTGTTCAATAAAAAAATGTTTTGTTTATACATGAAAGATTATTATTGTTAAGTACATGCTTTATTGATTCTCGCTTGGGATAGGATGTGTATGAAAGAGAATAGAGAATTGAAAGTATTTCAAAGTGAATGTGACTAATGTTTTAAAATGATAGGAATCGAGATTATTCCTATTGTTCAAGCTGCTTCATAACCTTTGTTCGGTTATTGAAGTTCCAAAGGAATGTTAAACTCATGAAGTTGTATGTTCAACTGTTATAACTTGATGGGCAATTGAATGCTCACACTTGCTTTAAATAAAAACATTTTTCAGTGAACGATGTTAGAAAAATCTTAAGGATCCCATAAAGATTAAGTTGATCGGTATCCAGACGATGTGCCATTCATTATATGAATGAGCGTGAAGATCAAGCGAAGACTTGTAAAATAGAATGATAGAATTAAACTATAGATTAGTTTAATGAACGATTATGTATCCTTAGTGGCGGATAAAAGTCACTCGTGTAAGATGTAAAGAATAATGTAATTATCATTATCTGTAATGAAAGAGGTTCTAAGGTTTCGAGAACCTGGGATTTGAGAATGTATGTCATTATATTTCAGTATATAATGATGTATGTGGGATGAATGATATACTCGTGACGTACGGAATCCGGGTGTGAAGAAAGATCGGATTTCGGGGCATCACAACTCCTGCTTCCTTCATGGATATGATGAACTGAGTATTCAAGGAATATTTGGATCACTTTGTGGTCGTCTTTATTGATGACATCCTTATTTATTCCTAAAGCCGTAAAGATCATGAGCAACACTTGAGGCTGACACTCCAAAAGCTTCGTGAATACAAGCTTTATGCCAAGTTGAAGAAATGTGAGTTCTGGCTTGAGGAAGTAGTATTCCTTGGGCACGTAGTATCAAGTCATGGAATATCTGTTGACCCGGCAAAGATTGAAGCAATTCAAAGCTGGGAGCAACCTAAATCAGTGACCGAAGTACGTAGCTTTCGCGGCTTAGCTGGTTATTATCGGAGATTCGTGGAAGGATTTTTCTCGAATAGCTACTCCATTAACTCAGCTGACTCGGAAAGATACAAAGTTCGGTTGGAGCGAAGAATGTGAGAAGAGTTTTCAAGAACTCAAGAGGAGACTCATTTCAGCACCTATTCTGACAATACCATCTGGCTCGGAGGGATTTGTCATCTACAGTGATGCTTCGGGAAAAGGGTTGGGATGTGTTCTCATGCAACATGGGAAAGTCATAACATATGCCTCAAGACAACTCAAACAATATGAGAGGAATTATCCTACTCATGACCTAGAGTTAGCAGCTATTGTCTTCGCACTTAAAATTTGGAGGCATTACTTGTATGGGGAGAAGGTGGAGATCTTTACGGATCATAAAAGCCTCAAATATTTCTTCACTCAAAAGGAACTCAACATACGACAATGACGTTGGCTTGAACTATTGAAAGATTATGATCATGCCATCCAATACCATCCTAGAAAAGCGATCGTGGTAGCTGACGCATTGAGTAGAAGATCATATGCAAGTACGAGTGCGATATTGTCAAACCTGAGCCCATTTTGTGTGACTTGCAAAGGATGGAGATAGAGTTAAAGACTCGAGGACCCATGTGATGATGGCGAATATATGAGTAGAACCGACTTTAATTGATAAAGTTAAAGTTTCGCTTCTCAAGCTATGGACACGGAGCCGATGCGTATGAGGAAGAAAGTGCAAGAAGGTGCTATATCTAGGAAGCAAGAATCGATGAAGAAGGAATACTTCGAGTCAACTCCAGACTTTGTGTTCCTAACGACCCTGATTTAAAGTATAAAATCATGATGGAGGCGCATAACACACCGTTTGTAATCCATCTTGGAAGTACCAAAATGTATCATGATATTAAGTCATACATTTTGGTGGGAGCAATATGAAGAGAGAGATAATATTTGTTTATCTCAAGGTGTACAACTTGTCAACGAGTTAAAGCGGAGCATCAAGTACCAAAAGGTCCATTGCAACCACTTGAAATTCCAGAATGGAAGTGGGAGCACATTACCATGGATTTCGTTATCGGTCTTCCTAAGGTTTCTCAAGGTATAGATGCGATTTGGGTCATTGTTGATAGATTGACCAAGTCTGCTCATTTTTTACCGATACGAAAAACTTATAAACTTCAATGTCTTGCTCGTATGTACATAAACGAGATTGTAAGACTGTATGGTATGCCAATATCAATAGTTTCTGATCGAGACCCAAGATTCACTTCACAATTTTGGGTTAGTTGCGAGAAAAGCTATGGGCGCAGATTCTGATTTAGCTTCAAAGATATCATCCTTAAGCGGACAGGCGATGGAGAGAACTATTCAAACTCTTGAAGATTTATTAAGACTCTGTGTCCTTGACTTCAAGGGAAGTTGGGATAAGTTCTTATCATTGGTGGAGTTTTTCTACAACAACAGTTATCAAGCAAGTATTGGCATGGCTCCATTTGAGGCGTTGTATGGAAGAAAGTGTTGTTCTTCAGTATGCTGGGATGAGGTAGGTGAAGAAATGTTGTTGGGACCGGAGTTGGTACGTATGACTACAGAAAAGATTCAAACAATCCGACAACGTATAAAAACCTCACAAGATCGACAAAAGAGTTATGTTGATCTTCATCGAAAGGACGTGGAATTCGATATAGGAGATTATGTGTTGTTACGTGTTGCTCCATGGAGAGGAGTTACGAGATTTGAAAAGAGAGGAAAGCTCAATCCTCGATTCATCGGCCCATTTTTAATCCTCGATCGAGTAGGAACTGTGGCCTATAGACTCGCTTTACCGCCAAGTATGTCTCGTATTCATAACATTTTTCACATATCCATATTACGTAAATATGTGAAAGACCCGAACCACATTATTGAGTTAGAACCGGACGAAATAGCGGAAGATTTAATGTATGAAGAGGTTCTTGTTCAATCTTGGATAAGAAAGAACATATTCTACGCTCCAAGGTTATACCTCAAGTCAAAGTTTTATGGAGAAACCACGATGTTGAGGAAATGACATGGGAGTTAGAATCTGAAATGAAATTAAGGTATCCTTACCTCTTCGACATACCAGGTACGTACCCTAATTTCGAGGGTGAAATTTCATAAGAAGGGGAGGTTGTAAGACCCCAACTTTTATAAATAAAGATGAATTTTCTATAAATATCATTTTTTAAATATTATGGAGTAAAATTGATATAATGTTATAGTTGTGGGTAATATTTATAAATTTTGCAAAGTACGCAAGTTGTTATATAATATTCGATTAGTCGGGGAATATTTGTTTTAACAGGGAATATTCGTACAACGGTACAATCATTGGTGGACCCCACAACGAAATTATTGTCGGATTGAGAAAATGACAAAAAAAACTTTATGAAAATAATGGCGAAGTTTCTGAATTAATCATTGAAACACCCGATGTTAAAAGTACGCGATAATATGCGTAGTTGCACAAAGAGTAATACCACGGTATTGATTATTGATGCTTACGTGAGAAGTCACTCAGTTTTGTTCAATTATTGCTACAGTAATTGCTGTATAATATCTCACATTATTTGATTCAATTATTGTTAATATTTTATATATTATTAAATCAATAATTGAGACGACAAAGTTATTAATATTATTATTTACAATATTAACGATGTCTATAAGTTCTGTCAAGGAGAGGTTTGGTCACCTAATTGCGCGCCAATAGGGAGAAATCCTTATTGGAAAGCCCCATCTTTCCTGGGAATGACCTGGTCGATTAATACTGTGAATTATAATAATGATGATAAATGTTGTTAAAATATTGAGAGAATTTTTATGAAGTTGTTGTTGTAAGTTTTGCTTATTTTATGGACCCCCATTTACCCATTTTTTTCAAAGTAATCGGTAGAAAGTTTTTGGTATATATATATATATATATATATATATATATATATATATATTTGGTTGGGGCCACTAGTGGAGGATTTTGGTGGAGAAATTTTCAACCGCAAATGGGGGGAGTGGTGAAGTGTGGGTGTGTGAGAATAGTAAATATTTATATATATTAAATGTGGGTGAGTGGGTTGTGGTGTGTGTGAATAATAGGTTTATATATATTAAATGTGGGTGAGTGGGTTGTGGTGGAGGATGAAGTTTGGCATAAAATGTGAGATGATTTTCAAGCTTGCACCTTATTGGTTGAACAAACCAATAATGCTATCAAACATGTGCATAAAGCCATTTTTTCAACCTTGGCGTGTACTAGTTTTTTTTTCTCTTTCTTCTAATTGGCCAGCACCTTGACAAATGATGCATGGGTGGTAGAATTTTTCTAATATAGCATGTTTTATATTATATATATATATATATATATATATATATATATATTATAAAATTTTGATTTTGAAAATCTAGCGTATGATTTCAGCCAGTGAATTACACAGTGCCTTTCCATTCTCCTATAAATAAAAGCTCATTCCTTCATTATTTCTTACGAATTCACTGAAACTCTAGAGAGAGAAATTATAGAGAAACTATAGAAAAGTATTCTGCTACTTCCTTACTCTTATATCCAGTTTCTTTTACGGTAAGGGATATTATTTCTTTTGTATTCATGAAGATAACTTATGTTATTCCATTCTTTATTATTCTGTTGGAATAACCTATATACGCGGGCTACCCTATACTTGGTGAAATTCTTATGTTATTCCATTCTTTATTATTACATTGGAATATCACGTCTGCATGCGTTTTCTATTTGGACACAGTACCGATCTTTATTATTCTGTTGGAATATCGTATCATGCGTTTCACGGGACACTGGTTCCGATCTTTATTATTCTCATTGGAATATCACATGCATGCATTTTACGCCGGACACGGTTTTGTTATTTATTATTACATTGGAATAACTTTTGCATGTGTGGTCTATCGCATGCCTGGTGATTTCTTTTGTTATTTCATTCTTTATTATACTCAGTTGGTTAAAACTTTGACTTCTATACTCCTTGAAATTAGTGGAATATCCTTGATATTTGCGTTTCATCCAGTATCTTTTCATGGAAATATTCTTCTGAGTATTCTTGAATTTTACTCTACAAAGAAGTATCATGTTGACAATTTGGACGTTATTAATTCTTGGATAAATTAATTCTTGAACTTGTTTTATTGAATTCTTATAGCATTGTCATCATCCTTGTGTTTATATTTTGTTAAAAGTCATCTGTGGCCTGTAGTGCATAGATGGGCTTGATATGATTATGACCAGGGATTATTCGGTTTAATCATGATCGTAATGTTACAAATGATGTGGTAAAAGTCCTCATTGGCCCGTAGTGCATTGATGGACAGTTGTTGGCATGATCATAACCATTAATGAATACACGAATGTCCTTGACCCGTAGTGCATGGATAATTTGTGGTTGTGATACTAAAGAATATCCTTGGCCGTAGTGCAGGGGTGATTTGATGATGTGGATTATTTATGAAGCTGAGTCTCAGCGATAAAAGTTATGAAAAACCTTTTAAATCATAGAAGATAGTAGATTTTATTCTCTACTTGACTCTTCTAATGGATTGCTTGTTCACATTATGATTAAATTTGATATTTATTATATTTTATCAGTTTAACACTGTTGAAGGCTAATGATAAATTATTCTGCATTATCTTAGTCATAATATTTCTTACTGGGCTAGTTGAGCCCACCCTTTTGCTTTCATTGTTCTCTTCAGGAAATGAGAACGTAGCAGGGACTAGTCGGGGAACAGAGTGATGGTCTTAGATGGTGCATTAGTAGTCCTCACTATTCTATGAAATAGTGTAATAATAAATGTAATGAGGACCCCATTGAGTTTATATATTGTCTAGATGACAATATTGTATTAAAACTCACAGCATATGTTTAGTCGTATTTTACACGACTGTTGTATAATTAAGTTTGTATTTGAATTTTGTACCATGTATTTGGCGACTCAAGATGGGTGATGTATACCAATTTTGGGGGCATCACACTAAATCTTTACTTACACGTAACACAGTGTCGTTGTCTGCCAGGCGCAGTACACCACCGTCAATTAGATTTTGGATAAGGTGGCGGAGTGCCCAGCATTCTTCTGTGCTGTGACCGCGAGACTAGGAGTGATATTGACACACTCCATCAGAGTTGTACCGTCCTGAATGGGGGTTGATTGGAGGTAGAAGGGAACTGATCCTTCCTTTATTGATTAACATATGAAGGATTTCTTCCATAGGTTGGCCCAAATAGGTGAATTCCCTTTTGTTGGTAAAATCCCGCTGGACCTTGGCATTTGCTCTCTTTGTCACTTTGTCTTCCAGCATTTCATTTTCTGAAAGTGATGAGGGAATATTCATGACAAGAGGTAGGAGATTGGCATGCTCCTGGCTGATTAATTGACGTGTCACTTGATGCTGATAAGTCACCAGTTCTGCCAATTGTTCAATTTGCTTGCATAGAGCTTTCATCTTTCGTTCCATTGTGAATTGGAACTTGGCATAATCCCATTTGTCATCATCGTCTTTGAGGGTTTGGGAAGATTCACAGCTGAAATTAGAACCCTGTCCATTGCTCCAATTGATCATGTTGACCTCTTCTTCTTTGTGCTGAGGAAGAGGGTTGTCTTGAACGTGAGGTTGATCTGGTTTGGTAACCACGATCTCCCCATCGTCTATCAGGTCCTAGATCTTATGTTTCAAGGCCCAGCAATCCTGAGTATCATGTCCAGGTGCCCCGTCATGATAAGCACATTTACAAACGACATTGAAACCCCATCCATTAGAAATTTGGTGATGGAAGAAGATGTGTAATTTTCTTCTGTGTTGTCAGAAGAGTTAGAATTTTCTCGAGGGTATCCCCTAAGGATGTAAACACTCGAGGGCATTTGACTTCTCCACCTTTTGGTATTGGAGGGTTCGCAGACTGTGCTTGAAAGGGAGCGTAGTTTCTCCTTTGAATAGGCATGTTTTGATTGCCTTCTTGCCCCTGTAGTATCTGGGAAACATCTTCCTCTTTCTTTTTATGGACCCTCCGGGGGTTGTTTCCATAATTTCTGGATTGGATGTGATCAGCAATAGCTTTAAGTGCAGCTAGGTCTTAAATCTTTTCGGACTTCAGTCCCATCTTAGTCATCTCCCCGTGTTTGACCATTTCAGAAAATGGTTTGCCGATGCCGGCTAAAACTCTCTCATAGAACGGAGCTTCTTGTATGTCTATGAAAGTCATGACCATCTCGATTACATCATGGAAGGACTAACTTCAAAACCAAGCGTCTCCACCTTTGAGCATACTCTACGAAAGACTCGTTAATTGTTTCTTGATCTTGGTAATTTGATCTGGATCGGGAGCCATCTGAGTTTGAAAGTTGTATTGAGTGAGGAAAACATGTGCTAGCTCTTCCCAGCTATGGATTTTGGAGTTGTCTAATCTTGTGTACCACGAACGGGCTTCTCCAGTTAGACTCTTTTAGAACAATTGCATTCTGAGTTTTTCGTCCTCTGCATAAAATCAAGTTCTCCAATAAACACCTTTAAATGTGTGTAAGGATCTCCTAACCTGTCATATTTTTCAAAACCAGGAGTTTTAAATTTTTTGGGATAATGAACACTAGGGAAAATACAAAGATCAGCATATGAAACACTTCTATGTGTTCCAATTCCTTTGATAGCACGAATGATCTCTTCCATTTGAAGGACTTTCTTTTTGATGTCACCAGTGTCTGGATCTCCAGTGGAATGGGCAGCATCATGAGTTTTGTTGGTTGTATCCAACTGCAGTTCAGGTATTGTAATGCCCTGGGTTCCCCCGTGTGTGGAGGGTTCAGCATGTATGGGTATTTTTGGACCCTGATTAAGACTGGTGTAATTCTTTGAGTAGAACAGCCAAATCAATAATTTTTTTGCTAAATCCGTCGAATTCTTTGTGAGAAACTGGATTAAGGTCAGTCTGGTCAGATGACGACATGATTGACTGTAGGCATGTAGCCTTTTTGGACTTTGACCGGGTAGTAGGTCTGATTGGTTCCCTGCGAAAGACTTGCATAGTTTAGTCATTAGGGAATGTGTATAATAACATGGTATGTGATGTGTCCATTTTAGGAATTTTTTCCTGTAAAACGGATGTCAGCTGTTTGTAGCATGTTAATATGTAGGTGTACACATTTGTTCATATTTCTCATTACATGGAGATAGATATGGAATGTAATTACAAGTAATTGTGTTTACAAGTAATTTGAAATGAGAGCATGAAGAGACTTTCCTCCGTTTTGGGTTTATCAGAGGCTGACCTATCTTAGGTTACTCTCGCGGCTTTTTGGCATGAAGGTTCCCAAATCATCGCAATCTACTAGACGGGAAGTTAATCCGGTCTTTCAACTGGAGCGAATTTGGGTGGTGCCTTTCCTGAGCCTCGGAGAATTAGTCTTCTCACGAGTCCAGTAATCAAACACCGACGGGATAGCCTCCTGGTGGAGGGACCACACAACATACATTCACATACATCGCGTCTCACCGTATGAAATGATGACATGTGCAAAGCACTAATATCACAAGCAGATATGGTGCGAAGCACTAATATCATAAGCAGTTTATAGTGCGAAGCACTAACATCACATGCAGATATGATGCAAAGCACCAAGTGCAATCAAGGCATGCATTCGTACACATTCATCCAATGTAAATCCAACATCCACACACAAGTAGATAACAGTTTTGAAAAGATTGTAGTAGCGGCATAAGTCCTCTTACTGGAGTCCCCAACAGAGTCGCCACCTGTCGACGTCAGAATTTTTAGATGTCCCTTTCCGTTTACTTATTCTTTGGTGTTCTCATTTTAGGTTAGATTTGTTTGAAAAAACAAGTGAAAAAGGTCTGACATGTATAATGTCGACGATGGACTGTTAAGAGTCGCCAATTAGTTTTTTTAAATGGTTGTACCAACACAACCGAGAAAATGTTTGCACATTGACCCAGTGATGTGACACTGCTATACGGGTCGGTGAAACCGAGATTCATTAGGGTCCGATGACTTGATTATGCGGAGGGAAGGTGTTAGGCACCCCCCGACATCCGTGTTACCATGGTGACCGCCTCTTTTCAAGAAACTATTATCTGAATGTGTGTGTGTGTGGGTTAATGTGCTGTTATTTGGAAGTAGTGCGAGGCCTCGTTCGCACCTATATACACAGGGTTTGAATTTATGTAAAAATTTAATTTTTAGCAAGATATGGCAGTGATGTTTTATAAAAGAGGTTTTTCAAACCCTGATGCTCAATAGTAATTGGGACCTTTTACACTCCCATTTTATTAAGTGTTCGGCTTGATTGATTTTATTTGATAGATGCGAGGCATCCGTACGAAAATAATGTACAAAATAATACCGACTTCCTCGTGGGTATGGAAACCATTTGAGGAAATTCAGACACATCTGCAGAATAATTTACAAAAGTCGCATACATTTGAAAATGTCCATCACGGAATCGAATCTAGATCCAATAAAATTTGAATTTGTGATCACATGATTCCTAGAAGCATGTGATACTGCAATTTGTATGAAAGCGAGAAGCGGTATATATAAAAGGCATATATATATATATATATATATATATATATATATATATATATATATATATATATATATATCGTACATGATCACCAACACATAAGCACCTCCATGGGGGATCGAAATGTAAATAAGTCGTAAAAGCTATCAAACTCAAAGGGACAAAATGTAAAGAAAAGTCATATAAAGCAATCAAATGCCACGAAGTGAACTCGAAGAGACGACGAAGCGTAAAAAAGTAAAGAAGCGATCAACCACCACGTAAGTAAACTCGGTGGAAGAAATATATATATATATATATATATATATATATATATATATATATATATATATATATATAAGCGATAACGCATTCGGATGTAAAATCAGGCTCATCGAGCGAGTTCGACAATAGTTCATATATATATATATATATATATATATATATATATATATAAAAGCGAGTAAACGCCTCCGCATCAAGTTGCAAGCTCATCAAACAAAGTTTGACACAGTTAATATATATAAATGTATATATATATATATATTAAAGCGAGAAGCGCTCCAGATCGAAGTCTAGGCTCATCGAACAAAGTTCGACACACAATTAATATATATAAATGTATATATATATATATATATATATATATATTAAAGCAAATAAACGCTCGCATCGAAGTCAGGCTCATCGAACAAAGTTCGACATACGATTCATATATATATATATATATATATATAAGCAAATAAACGCACGAATCAAGTTCAGGCTCAATCGAGGTATAACTCGATAATGTTAGTCAATATATATATATATATATATATATATATATATATATATATATATATATATATATATATATATACAAGCTAAAATAAAACCACGGACCAAAGTTAAGGCAAATCGCACAACACGACTCTCAGCGTGAAGAAGGGTGTGTGCGAGAGATGAAGAGAAAGATTCTAAAGTGTGTGAGAAGGCTTTACGGTTGGTATCAAAGAAGACTTCTATATCTTTAGAGTGGATAAACAACGGCTTTTGTAGAGTACGAAAGGGTTATATATGAGCTCACAAGTGTTTAAAATGAGAAAGTACCTTTGTATGGGGTGAGTCTTGAGCAAATTGGGCGTGGCTTCCTCATTTGTTTTCTCTTGCAAAATGGTCACCCCAAGCCCTCTATTTATAGGCGATTTAGTAGTTAGGTGTACTACTGCTAATTTGGGCATGAGTGTACAGAGGCAAGGCAACCGGGTGGGCCCGGGTTTTTGAGTTAGGTCGTCTCGAAGTATGTGCACTCGGGCACTATAATGTCCACTCGAACTTTAAGAAGTGCAATCCCGCATCCGGTTGAGGTATCTGAGACCTATTTCGGACCACTGGTTGTTGTAGAGTCAGACGATGGCATGGGATTAGAGTTTGTATAAAGTCATTAAAGACGGGACGATGCCCTCTCGGTCTTCAAGCTTCAACTTTCATCCGTTACCCGTCTGATAGTCACCGGATTGGTTAGTCTTGTGGGACATCATTGCGTAGAGATGTTGAGACGGCGTGGCGTGGCATTGCGTTGGCGAGATGACGATGTTGCCCTTCATGGTGTTATCACGGATTAAGCCGATAAAGCGAGACGTTGCTCGAAGCTCATTTGAGATTGGACTGCTGCAATTTGTTGAAGGTCCTCATTGTCATCTTTGAGGTGTGTCTGTCTTCCCGATGTTATCGCCGGGTTGGTACAGTGTATCTCGTTTGTGAGCGCCGAGATTGAAGTTGATCGCATTTGAAACAAGCATTTCCGGGGTTATCGCCGAAACTGTATTCCTTGGAGTTATCACCAAGGTTGGTGGCTATTCCCATGGTTGGGACTGAGACTGGATACCTCGGGGTTATCTCCGAGATTAATCGGTCTTCTCCGGTGTGTGTTCCAGTCTTGGATCTGCATGCCTCGGGGTTATATCCGAGGTTGGAATTGTTACTCCCAGTGTGTGCTCTGGAGTTGATGTTGAACTCTCGGTAGTATCCGGTATGGATATGGATTGTCTTTCAGGGTTCCCTCTTAAAAGACGAATCTGTCATCCTACAATGTTAGTGACAGTAGTACAGAAAATTTCGAGTGTGTACAACAAGGATCACAAACTAGGTACCTAGGTTGTTCTTCATTTCTGGGTAACCCAGAAAATAAAGAACATGCCTGACATGATATTTAGAGGACTATATCTTTCTGTTGTGATGTAGGATTGCCATGAAACTTAATTATATGCTACACATATAATACAATATTAATACAAATTAGCAAACCAGAAGCAACAAGAACCTAGATCTATTACTGGTCAAAGGTAGTACCCTACAAACTGCCTATGAGTTTTTAGGCATGATGAAGAACAAGCCAAGAACACCTATAGCGACGGGTCTGTCGCTATAGGCCCCTTTAGCGACATTTAATTACTGAAAATTATTATATTAATTCAATAAATAGAAAAAAGTGGTTTTTAATTATTAAAAATACATAATAAATTATAAAAAATTATTTTAAAGTCTGAAAAATAGTTTTAATTATTTTCCGTATATTTCATAAATATTTAATATTTTTGGAATATAAATGGTATTTAATTTATTTAATTATAATATTAAATAAATTATTTAAAAATGATTTTAATACATGAAAAATAATATTATGGTATTAGAAATTATTTTAAGTTATTTTAATGACTTTTAATATTTTGTGATGAATTTTATTAATTAATCAATATTAATGATAATTAGTTTATTTAATAAATATATTAAATAAATTATGGAAAAATAGAATAAATGATTTAAAAATCATATGAAAATGATTTAAGTGTTATAAAAATATTTTAAGTTATAAAATATAACTTTTGATATTTTGTCATGAAAATGTTAATATTTTAATATTAAAAGCAATTCTGGGATAATGAATTTAATTGTTTAAAAATCATACAAATATGATTTTTAAGGTATTAAAAAATACTTTGATATATTATAAATATATTATAATATTATGTTATGTATTTCATTAATATTTGATATTAAATAAATATTAATGATAAAAGAATTATGTGATATTTAATTCATTTAAATACGATATTAATGATTGAAAATTCAAGATAAATAGTAATAATTATTTAAAAATTATTACGAGCTTGTGAAAATTATTTTGACTAATATTAAACTTAAACTCAAAATTTTGTCCGACTAGACCGTCGGGATGTCAGATTTGTGTCAGGTTCAACTCAGACTATAATAGTTTGACTTGATACCGTGTCTTATGTGTAGGGTTATGTGTTATGTGTTATGTGTTTAGGTTATTCTATGTATGTCTATATATATAATAGTATTATATTGTGATGATATTATTCTAATATTGGGGATCTATATTATTAATATTAGGTCTTCGGATAAAGCGTTATAAATTGTGTAGCGATAATCAACGGTTCAGGCAAGTTTTTTTTTACTTAACTTTACTAAGAGTTGTTTCATTCGGATAAGCTTATGGTTAATTATTGTTGGTTGCCATGAATTGTACTTTGTACATATTGCATGTATAAGTCCGGTATGAAAGGATGATCACCTTCATTATCAGTTGGTCCAGATATATTTGTTCATGTTATATACTTGCTCAGTCAAAAGTTTGTTCCTGTTAGTTCACAATTATATTGTTGAATTATAGCCAGCTTATTATTCAGACTCTTTTAATCATGATATAACGTTATATTATTGAACTTAAACTTGATGGGCAACTTTTATGCTCACCCTTGCTATATCATGATAAAACATTGCAGATTAAGACGAACGCGTCGGATACAAGGAAAGGTTAAAGACAGTTCCAGCTTAAAGTTAATGTGTGTGATTAGATTTGTAATAGTTGTATAATAATGATTGTGACGCCCCCAAAATTAGGTATACATCATCCATCTTAAGTCGCCAGATACATGGTACAGAATTCAAATACAACTTAATAATACAACTGTCATGTACAATACGACAAAACATAAACTGTGAGTTTGAATAAAAATATTATTTACTAGAGAGTATACAAACTCAAAAGGAGTCCTCATTACAATTATTATCACACTATTTCACAGAATAGTGAGGACTACTAATGCACCATCTAGGACCATCACTCTGTTCCCCGACTAGTCCCAGCTACGTTCTCATTTCCTGAAGAGAACAGTGAAAGAAAGGGCGAGCTCAACTAGCCCAGTAAAAAATATTATGACTAAGATAATGCAGAATAATTTATCATTTTCCTTCAACAGTGTTAAACTGATAAAATAAAACAAACATCAAGTTTAACTGCAGCGGAACATGCAATCCATTAGAAGAGTCAAGTAGAGAATAAAATCTACTATCTTCTATGATTTAAAAGGTTTTTTCATGATTTTTATCGCTGAGACTCAGCTTAATAAATAATCCACATCATCCTTGCACTACGGCCAAGAATATTCATTAGTATCACAACCACAAAATATCCATGCACCACAGCCAAGGATATTCGTGTATTCATCAATGGTCATGATCATGCCAACAACTGTCCATCAATGCACTACGGGTCAATGAGGACTTTTTTTCCACATCATTTGTAACATTACGGTCATGATTACACCGAATAATCCCTGGTAATAATCATACCAAGTCCATCTATGTACTACAGGCCACAGATGACTTTCAACATAATATAAACATGAGGATGATGACAACAATATAAGAATTCAATAAAATAAGTTCAAGAATTAAGTTATTCAGGAACTAATAACGTCCAAATTGTCAACATGATACTGCTTTGTAGATTAAAATTCAAGAATGCTCAGAAGAATATTTTCATGAAAAGATCTTTGGATGAAGCCTTAAATATCAAGGATATTCCACTAATTTCATGGAGTATAGAAGTCAAAACTTTAACCAACCTGAGTATAATAAAGAATGGAATAACAAAAGAAATCACCATGCATGCGGTACTTCACATGACGAGTTATTCAATATAATAATAAGTAATGTGAAACCCGGTCAAAGCGAAATTTGCCAAGCTGGGATGTTCCAATGAGAATAATCTGAGACGGAACCAGTCCCGTAAAAAGCCATGCATGACGAGGATATTCCAGAATAATAATAAAGACGGAACCAGGTCCGACGTAAAATGAACAGACAGGATATTCCAACAAAATAATAATAAAGATGGAATAATAGAAGAATGTCACCAAGTATAGGGTAGTCCGCGTATACTGTCTATTCCAGCAGAATAATAAAGAATGGAATAACAGAATTCCCTTCATGAATACAAAAGAAATAATAACCCTTACCGTAAAAGAAACTGAATATAAGAGTAAGGAAGTAGCAGAATACTTTTCTATAGTTTCTTTATAAATTCTCTCTCTAGAGTTTCAGTGAATTTGTAAGAAATAATGAAGGAATGAGCTTTTATTTATAGAAGAATGGACTGCATAGTAACTAACTAATGAACGGTGCAATTTGATTTACTTTTAATCGGACGGTCCATAATTAAAGCAAAATCTTTAAATAAAATATATTATATATATTAAATATATATATAACATGTGAAAAAAAAATCACGGGATACACTCCCGTGATCGTGATCACCTGTTTCCTTCATTTCCTAAATTGTCAAAGTTTATATATATATATATATATATATATATATATAATAACTTAATAATACTCCTTTCCTGACCCTTTCCCCCCTAATTCCCCCGTGACAAAATTGTCTTCAGCCAAGACTTTGCCAAACACATGGGTCCCACTCGTGGGCCCCCACCTTTTATTATATAAAATAACTTTCTACCGATTATTTTGAAAAATGGGTAAATAGGGGTCCATAAAATAAGTAAAATTTACAACAATTACTATAGCAATAATTGAACAAAACTGAGTGACTTCTCACGTAAGCATCAATAATCAAAACTGGTGCTACTGTGCAACTACGCGTATTAATGTACTTTTAACACCGGGTGTTTCAACAGTTAACGTTAAAACTTCCGCCGTTATTTTCATAAAGTATTTTTGTCGTTTTCTCAATCCGATAATAATTCCATTGTGGGGTCCACCAATGATTATGTCTTTGTACGAATATTCCCTGTTAAAACGAATATTCCCCGACCAATCGAATATTATATAACAACTTGCGTACTTTGCAAAATTTATAAATATTACCCACAACTATAACATTATATTAAATTCATTCCATAATATTCAAAAATGATAATTATAGAAAAATTCATCTTTATTCAAAAAGTTGGGGTCTTACAACCTCCCCTTCTTATGAAATTTTTCCCTCGAAATTAGGGTACGTACCTGGTATATCAAAGAGGTAAGGATACCTTGACTTCATTTCAGATTCTAAATCCCAAGTCATTTCCTCAATATCGTGGTTTCTCCACAAAACTTTAACTTGAGGTATAACCTTGGAGCGTAGAATATGTTCCTTCTTATCCAAGATTTGAACAGGAACCTCTTCATACGTTAAGTCTTCCGCTATTTCGTCCGGTTCTAACTCAATAATGTGGTTCGGGTCTTCCATATATTTACGTAACATGGATATGTGAAAAATGTTATGAACACGAGATATACTTGGCGGTAAAGCGAGTCTATAAGCCACAGTTCCTACTCGATCGAGGATTAAAAATGGGCCGATGAATCGAGGATTAAGTTTTCCTCTCTTTCCAAATCTCATAACTCCTTTCCATGGAGCAACACGTCACAACACATGATCTCCTATATCGAATTCGACGTCCTTTCGATGAAGATCAGCATAACTCTTTTGTTGATCTTATGAGGTTTTTATACGTTGTCGGATCGTTTGAATCTTTTAAAGTAGTCATACGTACCAACCGGTCCCCAACAACGTTGCTTCACCCACCTCATCCCAAAGATCTTTGGAGAACGACACTTTCTTCCATACAACGCTTCGAATGGAGCCATGCCAATACTTGCTTGATAACTGTTGTTGTAGAAAAACACCACCAATGGTAAGAACTTGTCCCAACTTCCCTTGAAGTCAAGGACACAGAGTCTTAATAGATCTTCAAGAGTTTGAATAGTCCTCTCCTACTGTCCATCCGTCTGAGGATGATATGCCGTGCTAAATCTTAAATCCGTGCCCATAGCTTTTTGCAAACTAACCCAAAATCGTGAAGTGAATCTTGGGTTTCGATCAAAAACTATGGATACCGGCATACCATGCAGTCTTACAATCTCTTTTATGTACATACGACCAAGACGTTCAAGTGTATAAGTTTCTCGTATCGGTAAGAAATGAGCAGACTTGGTCAATCTATCAACAATGACCCAAATCGCATCTATGCGTTGAGAAACCTTAGGAAGACCGGTAACGAAATCCATGGTAATGTGCTCCCACTTCCATTCTGGAATTTCAAGTGGTTGCAATGGACCTTTTGGTACTTGATGCTCCGCTTTAACTCGTTGACAAGTTAGACACCTAGAGATAAACAACTCTATCTCTCTCTTCATATTGCTCCACCAAAAATGTATGACAAATATCATGATACATTTTGGTACTCCCAGGATGGATTGCAAACGGTGTGTTGTGCGCCTCCCTCATGATTTTATACTTTAAATCAGGGTCATTAGGAACACAAAGTCTGGAGTTAACTCAAAGTATTCCTTCTTCATCGATTCTTGCTTCCGGCATAGCACCTTCTTGCACTTTCTTTCTCATACGCATCAGCTCCGGGTCTGTAGCTTAAGCAACTTTAACTTTATCAATTAAAGTCGGTTCTACTCGTATATTCACCATCATCACATGGGTCCCTAGAGTCTTTAACTCTATCTCCATCCTTTACAAGTCACATAAAATGGGCCTTTGTGTTAACAATATCGCACTCGTACTTGCATAGGATCTTCTACTCAATGTGTCAGCTACCACGTTCGCTTTTCCAGGATGGTATTGGATGGTATGATCATAATCTTTCAATAGTTCAAGCCAACGTCGTTGTCGCATGTTGAGTTCCTTTTGAGTGAAGAAATATTTGAGGCTTTTATGATCCGTAAAGATCTCCACCTTCTCCCCATACAAGTAATGCCTCCAAATTTTAAGTGCGAAGACAACAGCTGCTAACTCCAGGTTATGAGTAGGATAATTCCTCTCATATTCTTTGAGTTGTCTTGAGGCATAGGCTATGACTTTCCCATGTTGCATGAGAACACATCCCAACCCTTTGCCCGAAGCATCACTGTAGATGACAAATCCCTCCGATCCAGATGGTATTATCGTAGCAGTCTTTGAAATGAGTCTCCTCTTGAGTTCTTGAAAACTCTTCTCACATTCTTCGCTCCAACCGAACTTTGTATCTTTTCGAGTCAGCTGAGTTAATGGAGTAGCTATTCGAGAAAATCCTTCCACGAATCTCCGATAATAACCAGCTAAGCCGAGAAAGCTACATACTTCGGTCACTAATTTAGGTTGCTCCCAGCTTTGAATAGCTTTAATCTTTGTCGGGTTAATAGATATTCCATGACTTGATACTACGTACCCAAGGAATGATACTTCCTCAAGCCAGAACTCACATTTCTTCAACTTGGCATAAAGCTTGTATTCACGAAGCTTTTGGAGTGTCAGCCTCAAGTGTTGCTCATGATCTTCACGGCTTTTGGAATAAATAAGGATGTCATCAATAAAGACGACCACAAAGTGATCCAAATATTCCTTGAATACTCGGTTCATCATATCATGAAGGCAAAGAGGAGCATTAGTCAATCCAAAAGACATGACTAGAATTCATAATGCGCATACCTAGTTCGAAAGCCGTCTTTGGAATGTCATCATTCTAATCTTGATTGGTGATATCCTAACGAGCGATCAATCTTTGAAAAGAATTTGGCTCCTTGCAATTTGGTCAAACAGTCATCAATACGTGGCAATGGGTACCTATTTTTGATGGTGACATGATTCAACTCCCGATAATCAATACAAAGTCGCATACTCCCATCTTTCTTCTTCACAAATAGAACAGAGGAGCACCCCAAGGAGAAGTACTAGGACGAATAAAGCCGATTGTCTCAACAATTCCCGCAGTTGGGTCTTTAACTCCTCGAAGTTCAATAGGAGCCATTCGATATGGGGCTTTGGAAATGGGTTTTGTATACTGAGTTCAAGGTCGATACAAAATTCAATTTCACGCCTCGGGGTAGGCCAGGAAGTTCTTTGTGGAATACGTGTGGAATTTATTAACAATAGAAATATCATTCAAAACTGACGTATTTTTGTTTAGATCCGTGACATGAGCTAAGAAAGATTGACATCCATTTTTTAATAAACGAATAGCTTTATGGCTTGAGATGACCGTGATTGATTTTAATGGTTTAGTCGCTTGAATTCGCATAATAGGTTGATTAAGAATATGAAAGCTAACAACCTTACGAAAATAATCAATTTTTGCATGATGAGTAGTTAACCAATCAATCCCTAGAATCACGTCAAATGAAAGTATTTTCAATGAAATAAGATCGACAGGTAATATGAGGGTACCGATTTGAACCAAACAAGACTTATAAAAAGTGGATGTAATGAAGGTTTCTCCTAATGGAGTTTCCACAGATAAGTCAAAGTCTAATTTCTCCAGAGTCAAATTTAATCGTGGAGCGCAAGTAGGAGAAATAAAAGAATGGGTAGAACCGGTATCGAATAAAGTATAGAATTCACTAGAGTTTATGATAAGCTTACCCGTGATGACCTCATTCGGGTTCCTTGCTTTCTGGGAGGTCACTACAAACGCTCTCCCTTGCACTACCGGCTTTGACTTTTCTGGGATGGCCTTTGGTGCCTCCATCCTAGGTGAACTTATCTTTGGTGAACGATAAAATCGGACTAGGTGACCTTCTCTTCCATAATTATAACATGCTTTGGACGGCATCGTGCAGTTTGGACTGATGTGTCCCTCCCCTCCACATTTGAAGCATATGATAGGTGGTCGTTCTCCTTCCTTAATAACGGGTGCTGGTGTTGACGTCTTTCCATCATTGTTGAATCTCCTCTTCTTGAAATGTCCATTCTTATTGTTTTTGTACTCGATTACACCCACTGTGGTTACCATTTTCGCTTTGTTGATTCCCTCCACGCTTGTTGTCATTGCTTCGATGACTGCTCTCACTGGTATTATCATTTTGTCGGCTGCTCTCTTTTGATTGTGTTGACTCGTTATCGCACTCCACTAACTGAACCCTATTTACAACATCTGAATACAAACACAATTTATGAGAAATAAGATGTTGACGTATCTCCAGCTTCAAACCTCTTAAAAACATCCGCGACATTCTTTCTTCATTATCCACCAAGTGGGGCCGAAACCCGGGATAACTAGGCAAACTTTGCTTCCGATCACTGCGACACGGTCATATTATTTTGTTCCAACTTGATGAACTCCACCTCCTTCATGTGACGAATACTTTCGGGAAAGTACTTGTCGTTGAATAGTTCTTGGAACTTCTCCCAAGACATTTTTAGTGCGGCAGGTTGAGTACGCTTTACTGACTCCCACCAGTAATCTGCCTCTCCTCGCAACATAAAGGCGGCAAAGGGAACCTTTTGTTCCTCGGAGCATCCCAAGACATCAAATATCTTGGTGATCTGCTTTATCCATGCTTCTGCATTAAGTCGTTTTGGCTCTCCAATAAACTCCGGTGGTCTCAGCTCCTTGAACTATTTAGCGGTGACCGTCCGAGAGTTTCCAGTGGTTCCACCTACATTTTGGACAGGAGCCACTCTCGCCTGCTGTTGCATGAATTGCATAAAGCCTCTGAACATTCCATCATTCATCATTTGGTCAGAGTTGTTGTTTGCATGAGGATTGTCGCCTTCCTGATGCATATTATCTTGATTATTGATATGTGGTGAATCAACGGTAGCCTGTGCTCCATTGCTATTCTCAACATTCTCGGATGTCATTTTCAGATACTGCCACAAAACAAAAGGTTAATTGACATGTAACATATTATCCCTATATTCTGACTGACCAACTAAATACAAAAATAAACTTAGGTAGGTCATACTACCGAAGGAATTCCCCATCTCTCCCCCTAGTTCTATTCTCACATCTTAGCAGGATCATATCCCCAAGCTTTGATACCAACCGTGACGCCCCCCAAAATTAGGTATACATCACCCATCTTAAGTCGCCAGATACATGGTACAGAATTCAAATACAACTTAATAATACAATTATCGTGTACAATACGACAAAACATAAACTTTGAGTTTGAATATAAATATTGTCTACAAGAGAGTATACAAACTCAAAAGGAGTCCTCATTACAATTATTATCACACTATTTCACAGAATATTGAGGACTACTAATGCACCATCTAGGACCATCACTCTGTTCCCCGACTAGTCCCAGCTATGTTCTCATTTCCTGAAGAGAACAGTGAAAGAAAGGGTGAGCTCAACTAGCCCAGTAAGAAATATTATGACTAAGATAATGCAGAATAATTTATCATTTGCCTTCAACAGTGTTAAACTGATAAAATAAAACAAACATCAAGTTTAACTGCAGCGGAACATGCAATCCATTAGAAGAGTCAAGTAGAGAATAAAATCTACTATCTTCTATGATTTAAAAGGTTTTTTCATGATTTTTATCATTTGAGACTCAAACTTAATAAATAATCCACATCATCCACAGACTACTGCCAAGGATATTCATTAGTATCACAACCACAAAATATCCATGCACCATGACCCAATGATATTCGCATGTATTCATCAATGGTCATGATCATGCCAACAACTCGTCCATCAATGCACTACGGGTCAATGAGGACTTTTTTCCACATCATTTGTAACATTACTACCATGATTACAATCGAATAATCCCGGTCGTCATAATCATACCAAGTCCATCTATGCACCACAGCCACACGGATGACTTTCAACATAATATAAACATGAGGATGATGACAATGATATAAGAATTCAATAAAAAAGTTCAAGAATTAAGTTATTCAGAACTAATAACGCCCAAATTGTCAACATGATCTCGCTTTGTAGAGTAAAATTCAAGAATGCTCATAAGAATATTTCCATGAAAAGATCTTTGGATGAAGCGCAAATATCAAGGATATTCCAATGAATAATAATAAAGAGCGGAACCGGTAAAGGCAGTAAAAGCATGCATGACGAGGATATTCCAACAAAATAATAATAAAGATGGAATAATAGAAGAATATCACCAAGTATAGGGTAGTCGCGTATCTTTGGTTATTCCAGTGAGAATAATAAAGAAAGGAATAATGAAGTTCCTTCATGAATACAAAAGAAATAATAACCCTTACCGTAAAAGAAACCGAATATAAGAGTAGGAAGTAGCGAGAATACTTTTCTATAGTTTCTTTATAAATTTCTCTCTAGAGTTTCAAGTGAATTCGTAAGAAATAATGAAGGAATGAGCTTTTATTTATAGAAGAATGGACTGCATAGTAACTAACTCATGAACGGTCCAGATTGATTTACTTTTAATCGGACGGTCCATAATTAAAGCAAAATCTTTAAATAAAATATATTATATATATTATATATATTAAATATATATATAACATGTGCAAAAAAAATCACGGGATACACTTCCGTGATCACCTGTTTCCTTCATTTCCTAAATTGTCAAAGTTATATATATATATATATATATATATATATATATAATAACTTAATAATACTCCTTTCCTGACCCTTTCCCCCCCCCCTAATTCCCCCGTGACAAAATTGTCTTCAGCCAAGACTTTGCCAAACACATGGGTCCCACTCGTGGGCCCCCACCTTTTATTGTATAAAATAACTTTCACCGATTATTTTAAAAATGGGTAAATAGGGTCCACAAAATAAGCAAAATTTACAACAATTACTATAGCAATAATTGAACAAAAACCGAGTGACTTCTCACGTAAGCATCAATAATCAAAACCGGTGCTTCTTTGTAACTATTCAGACATCTTGTACTTTTAACACCGTGTGTCAACGATTAATGTAAAACTTTCGTAGTTATTTTCATAAAGTATTTTTGTCGTTTTCTCAATCCGATAATAATTCCATTGTGGGTCCACCAATGATTATGCCGTTATTGAATATTCCTGTTAAAATGAATATTCCCCACCAATCGAATATTATATAACAACTTGCGTACTTTTTGCAAAATTTATAAATATTACCCACAACTATAACATTATATTAAATTCATTCCATAATATTCAAAAATGATAATTATAGAAAAATTTATCTTTATTCAAAAAGTTGGGGTCTTACAATGATGTTACGTGTTAGATAGTTATGAATTGTGTATAAGTTAAGGTTACTCGATTTTGGGGAAATGTGTGTAAAGTTTAATGTATAAACAATTTATGTTTATATCTTCCGCAAATAGTTGTATAGTGATAGAATGATCGAACTGGATCCGCAGTGATTCGGGGCCCTCACAATAGGTATCTACCCCATGACAGAATTCACCATCCGTGTATCTACAACATGAGCCAAATAACCTTCACATTCTTTCTTTAACATTCTCCTGGCCTACATCATCGTCAGACAACTAGTTTGTCTTGGAAACTTACTACCATAAAATATAACCTTAGACTTCTTTGGTGCCTTAAGGCATATGATTTTCTTCTGAAAGTCAATACCTGCTTCATGGTTAAACAACCAATCCATTCCTAGTATCACATCAAATTCTCCTAAGTGTATCAGAATCAAATTCACGCTTAACTTATGTCCCCTTATTTCCACATAATACTTTCTATAGATAAATTCTACAAGGATCATTTCTTTGTTTGCTACTTCTATATTCATTGGGTTTTCTAACTTCTCACAAGGTAAATCTAACCTTTTAGCAAATTCATCAGACCCAAAAGAACAGGTATCTCCTGAAGCAAATAACAGATATGCATTTATATTATTGATCAAAATTATACCCGACACCACCTCCCTGGATGCCACTGCATCTTGCACAGTAATGTTGAAGGTTCTAGCCATCGGCTTGCTGGGCTGACCTGGTCCTCCATTAGTTAACTTAGTGTTACTTCCCCTAATGCCGCTTCCTCCATTAGTGTTCTTCTTCAGTGGACAATCCTTGAATCGATGCCCTGTTCCTCTACATGAAAAGCAACATCCTTTCTTTGGCTTGGGACAATTTGGTGAAATATGTCCTTCTTGCCCACAGTTGCAACTGTTGGGTAAAATCTAATTACGCACAACACGCAAGTATACATGGTCAACAAGTAATAAAGTAAAATTAGAGTATCGTTCCCACGAGGAATTGTTTAATAAAAATCACTAAGTACTAACATGTAACCAACTCAATCTTATTTAAACGAATGAATTTTAAATTATAAGTAAACTAATTCTAATTACCACTAGTTAAATTAATATTACGGAGATTTAAGATCACAACTTCACTTATTGCTTCATTTAAGTTAACACACTTCTCATTAATTATTTTCTATCCTGAATTGTTAATCAAGAACACTAAAGCAGATAAAACCACCTCTCGATGCATCATACCCATACTTACTTAAATCCACAAATGATAGAATTAAGTAAGACACCCTAATTAACTAATCCACTATATCTCTATGTGAATTACAATTAAAAAGGATTTAAAGCACAAGTTCTCTATAAGATTACATATGGCGTAAAGGCATATCTCTATCCTAAACATGAATCATGAATTCCATCTATGTAGAAATTATAAACACATGTTATCATGATAAGATCTAAATCAATACTTCATATCTCGAGTTCATATAGATTATCACGGCAATTGTTAACTAGATAATTAAGCAATTAACACAAATCACAATAGACAATCCTCACAATAGAACATAATAATTGATAACGAAGTATATTAAAATAAACTACACAATAAGATCCATTATAATCTCAAACAAAGAATTAGTTCATGATTATTAAATTAAAACTAAGAATCCACAATTGAATAATCATTAAAAGATAAAGATAGAAGAAGATGAGAAGATAGAATCTATTGTCTGTAGATTTGAAGCTCCCTCCTCGCTCCTACTTTGAATCTTCAATGGTCTCCAAGTTGCTTCAATCTCCAAATCTAACAATCCTCTTCCCAACAGTAGTTGAACCACGCCAGGACTGCCAGAAATAGGGACCCCCCGCCCCGGCGGGGGTATACAAGCCAAATAGGCCCGCTTCGGTGGGCATGGCTCTTGTTTTCTAATTTTGGCCATTTTCCATACTTGCTCCCATTATGCTCCAAATGCCTCCTTTTCTCATCATTCGCCACACCAACCACCCTACACATGAAATAACAAGAAACAAGTAAGAATGAACATGAATACAAAGAATTAACAACGATTGTGCTTAAAATGGACATCTATTCGCGGATATAAAATCCACTTATCAAAATCCTCCAAACTTAAACCATGCTAGTCCTTAAGCACAAAAAAAAATACATGTTATGCAATGAAATGATATGTAATGTATCTAACTAAATGTCATTGAATCCAGCAGTATCACAGAGTCAAATTTATTCCTTCGGCCTCAGAACAACCAAGCAAACACTACAACACTTCATAATAAAAACCATCAATAACTTCTCATCAATTCCTCGAATCTTATACTTATCATCACTAATATCGTGTGTGTGTGTGTGG
The DNA here is from genome assembly GCA_020205615.1 of Panax quinquefolius. Classification (NCBI taxonomy): domain Eukaryota; kingdom Viridiplantae; phylum Streptophyta; class Magnoliopsida; order Apiales; family Araliaceae; genus Panax; species Panax quinquefolius. Next base: position 51,281,183 of record CM035166.1, on the reverse strand, counting down.
TCAACATTTATGCTAATTTATTTAAATTCAAATTAAACACATAACCAATCTCTTATTAGGATTCATACAGAATAAACTCGAAAATTTCAAAAACAAACAAGTTCCAACTCAAATCAAACAATTACCAAGATTAGGGGTCCGAATAGGGTATTCATGCTCTCTTTTTTCATTGACGGGGACTCTTTGCCCTTATTTTCTGTCTTCTCTTTATTTTTCTTTTTTTCTTTTTTTATATAGATGGTTGGTGAGTGTGTTTTACGCTCCATCTCACGCTTATGTTTATGGGGAGTAATTCTCCTCAACCCACCACAAGACTCAACTCGCTTCCATTTTCTTTTTCTTTTCTTTTTTATATTTTTTTTCTTTTCTGAAGCTTATACACCCTACGTTTTCCCCCCAAACTTAGGTTCTTGCCTAATTTCTTGTTTTCACTGTGTATTATCGTCATTCTCTCATTTACACTAGCAATATCCTTTAGAAACTGTTTATGTATTAATTTAAACTAATCAGTCAACGTAGATGTTATTAACGTGCTAACCTTTTTATACCAGTTTCAAACAAGCACAAGATCCGAGTCATGATTCAAAACTACATCACAGTTCTAACAATTAGGGTTGTATCTGTCTACTTAATCTCAATTTCATCATTGGCCATAATAAACATGCCGTAACTCTGCTGGACATATGCAAAATGAACACAATAGCTAACTAAATTAAAAAAACATTTATTTTTTTATACGTGAAACAACATAATTAAAACTAAACATGCTCCTAAGCTACTATGCAACTATATGATACCTCATTGCTAAAATTAATATGCAAACCTAACACGCCAAAAGAACTAAACTAAACTCCCCCAAACTTAGCAATTACAATGTCCTCATTGTAAGAATATAGCGGTAAGTAGAAAAGAACTTCCTTGTAATCAACTAAGCGTGAGGTGATGGTGGCGATGGCGACAACGATCATCTTCCTATCCATTGAACCTCCAATACCTGCAATGAAGAGAGACAACATGGATTAGAATAGAACTTTGGAATATAACGTGATTCATATCTACTAAATAAACTAGGTAAGCATATAAATAAAAATAATTCCTGGGTTGCCTCCCAGTTAGTGCTTGAATTATAGTCTTTCAGCCTGACTTTGTCTGGTCAACGCTATCCAATTCCTCTTCGGTAATTGAGGAACCCTCCATCCATCGGAAATAATATAGCTTTTGGTAGGTTCTAATTTGTGATCACCATTGCATTAAAGTCACCTAGCATGCTCTGATTTGGTATGATCTCAATCAAGAACGTCCCACAGCTAGGTGTTTTATCCATTGTGTATGTGATCACTTTAGGACATGGAAGCTTGTCACACACAATGGGCTCTTCGTCTATCTTCTTTGTCTCGTCCCACCATGGATTCAAAATTGTACTCGCTCTTATGCCATTAAGAGCTTCGCCGACGACATGACTACCAAGTGGGCATGCTTTTGCAAATCTGACTGACTCTTTGATCTTTGGTGGAGACCCATTTAGATATTCGTCGACCTCTATTTCATTATCCCCAATTGTCTCCACACTTCCGATATCTTGTGGCTCATCCAGTCGCATATTTGGTTCGGGTTCTTCGTCAATTTCGTCATCCATGTCATAAAGCCAAGTGTTTAGAGGAAGGTTTCATACGGCTTTGGTCAATTGCTCTATCTGATCCTTAAGATTTTGAATTGACCTCGCTTGATTACTCATCTTCTCCTTATTTGCTACTACGAACTTGGACAACAATTCCTCAAACCTTGAATTATCTGTCTCTTGTGACACTGGAGGTGGACATGAAAATTCCAGTGTGTATGATGGATTTAGAGCGTAATGTTGGTCATCATAATTATAGCTCCATGAAAAATCCGGGTGATACCCCCAATCTTGGTGATAGTTAGGATCAACATAGTTATTGAGGTAATCACCACTATATTGTATCGGTTCAAATCTGACGGTGCATTGATGACTTTGATGGTTGCCAGCACAATAGTCACATGTAACTGCCATCCTTTGACTCCGTTGGGCTGCGATAACCTCCTACGTCTTCGAATTTGCCTCAATTTGTACTGACTCTGCGAAAAATGCATTAAGTCCATCAATCCATATTTTCCTTGGTTGAGTCATGTTCGTGTATGGCCATTGATAAGCAAAGTCATCCATGGTACCTGAAAAGAGAGAAATAAAGGAAGAGAATTAAAAATAAAAATAAAAATGTTTAAATTAAGACTAATTTGATTGAAATTAATATTGGTAAATAATTATTAAATTAACTCCCTGACAATGGCGCCAAAAACTTGTTGGGTAAAATCTAATTACGCACAACACGCAAGTAGATGTGGTCAACAAGTAATAAAGTGAAAGTAGAGTATCGTTCCCACGAGGAATTGTTTAATAAAAATCACCAAGTACTAACCCGTAACCAACTCAATCTTATTTAAACGAATGAATTTCAATTTATAAGTAAACTAGATCTAATTACCACTAGTTAAATTAATATTACGGAGATTTAAGATCACAACTTCACTTATTGCTTCATTTAAGTTAACACACTTCTCATCAATTATTTTCTATCCTGAATTGTTAATCAAGAACCTCTCGATGCATCATACCCATACTTACTTAAATCCACAAATGATAGAATTAAGCAAGCCACCTAATTAGCTAATCCACTATATCTCTATGTGAATTACAATTAAAAAGGATTTAAAGCACAAGTTCTCTATAAGATTAAATATGGCGTAAAGGCATATCTCTATCCTAAACACGAATCATGAATTCCATCTATGCAGAAATCACAAACACATGCTATCATGATAAGATCTAAATCAATACTTCATCTCTCGAGTTCATATAGATTATCACGGTAATTGTTAGCTAGACAATTAAGCAATTAACACAAATCATAATAGAACATAATAATTGATAACGAAGTTATTCAATGAATAGATTTGAGGAAAACCTGAGTAAGGTAGGGTTTCGGTAATTCCGAGGACGGAATCCTTATAAGGGGGGAAGGATGTGACAACCCAAATTTTTATAAGTTATTAAAATAAGAATTTAATAATTAAAATTCTTATTATGAGATGTTTTGAGTTTGAGTATGTATATATACATGTTACATATTTTGAAATATGTGTTCTGGTGTGAAGTGAAATATATATTCATATATTGGGAAACTGAGGTTTAATAGTTAAGTTAACTATTGAAGAAATTAAATGAATTTTGTAATTAAGTTTAAATATTTATTGAATTAAATAAATATTTTTAAATAATTTATTTATTGAGAAAAATAAATAATTTATGAAATTGTGGTATAATAATTTAGTTGCATGTGTATAGTAATTAAGTTAAAGCAAAAGTAAATTTTATTCTTTGAAGATTTAATTTAATGAATTAATTAAATTAAATGAGTTGTTTAATATTAAAGAAAATAAATAAATTAAATAAAGTGATGTTTCTAATTTATAAATTAAATTAGACATATGTAATTATTTATTAATTATAAGTATAATTATAATAATAATTATAATTATTATAATTACCATTATAAGTTATTTAAATTAATTAAGCTAAAGTCATTTAAATGAACTAAAATCAAGTGTAACAAAAGTAACTATATAATATAATGCTATTAACATAATCTAGTATAAGGGAATTTTATGTAGCCAAACACAGCCTTATGGCTTTTGGGCTTAACATAACCCCGATGAGCGATGGGGAGTCTTCAGTTTATTTCTAAGCGTCTTTTATTTTTAAGCCAAGTACAGAGAGGGTTTGGAGAGAAGAAGAAACACAGAGATTTTAGAGGAGGAATCATAGTGGTTTTGAGAGAGAGTCACCATCTCTTGCTAGCATACAACTAGGTGACAAGTAGGATTTACACCTACTTATGGAGTACCAATTCATGCAAACTATGCCAATCTCAAGTACATTTTAGTAGGTTTTAGCTGCATTTCATGATAATTTGCATTTCGCATACTTAAAACTAATTTTGGTGAATAAGTGCAGGAATTGGCCTATTTTGGTGGTGTTATTGAGCATAAGGCTACTGGATGCTTGAGACGAGGCAAAAGATGGGATATGAATGGCATGAAGGTGAAATGGAGCAAGGAGATTAAGCGTACGGAACAACAAGCAAAGCAGATGGCATGATAGGATCGAGAACAAAAGCCGATCTCTGCATTTTTGCCATGTGCTACCATGATAGAATAACCTTGAGAGTGCTTGGCTATGCGTGATTACCCAGCCTAGACCTTGGAACCCCATCGCAAGTTCTTGCACCTTGAGAAGGACAAGCCCAGGGAGAGAGTGCCCGCGCGCAAGATCGGCCAAACATATAAACTTACAACAAGTCTCGCGGCCGCGAGAATATCAAGTGGAAGAAGCGTCTGGTTGTGTGAGGCCCTGAAGTCACTTGACTTGTTTTATTTTATTTCCAATTTTTAAAGGTTGTAATTGATTTAAAACTATTCCTGAATGGTGTCAGGGGTATCACTTGACATTTTATAAGTTTTTCACGTATCTTTACATCGTAATTAGGGTTTACTCTCTGGGGGAGATTCCAACGTAGAAGGAGGCCACAACTCTACTTTTCTACTCCTTCTTGGGATTTTCTACCAGAGTGGATTATTAATATTAGTTATGTTGGATTCTTATGAGGATTTGAATATTGATTTATATTCAGCAATTGGGTTTGATAGTTTTATCTTTCATCTTTCAATTGTCGTTTATTGACCGTGTTTAGATTTGATCCCATAATGGCTTTTGGTTCAATTATGAACTAAACTCCATTATGGGATTCTAACGGATTTTAGTTTGATTGCATGCTTAAATGCTGGATTGTTTTGCATATCATATTGGATGTCTATCATGATTGTTTTGCATGTATGAATGCTTGATCACCATTCATTTCAGTATTTGTATGGAATTGACAATGAACATGCAAATATGGACTGTAATCATGATAGTATACGTATATAGGGCTGTGTTATATGGCTTATGTATTTCGTGAACCAGATAGACATATCATGTTTCACCGTATAAGTAGAATAAGGGCTTGAACTTAAAATCAATATAGTTGCAATTTCACATAGATATATAGTGATTTTGGTTATATTGATGATTACATAGAGTCTATCATCTGTGGATGCTTTGTAAGTAGGTCTTAGTGCATTGAAAAATGGCTAATACTGTTTTAGTGCTCTTGGCTACTTTCCTGTGATATGTGAGCAAGTCATGCATGATAGTGGAGATTGAATGAAATATTAAAATGAAGTTAGGATCCATTAGTTCCAATATCATTTATTCTATCGTTATTATTGCTTTAGTTGTTATTTGCAATTCGAGAACAAACCAAGTTTAATCATTAGTTTGAGCATATAAATATAGTGATTTAATTAATGAATAGTAGTTTAAGTTAAACAACTTTCTCTGTGGGATCGATATTTTACTTGCTCTGTATTACTTGTTGACGCATGTATGCTTGCATGAGTTAGAGCTCTTTTGTTAAGACTAAAAAAGAGGCAACAAGTTTTTGGCGCCGTTGCCAGGGAAAGGCGTTTAATTTAGTATTATTATCATTAGTTTAAGCTATATTGTATGACTTAGACAACTCTACTCTTATCTCATTTCAGTTTTTTGTTTTTGTTTCAGGAACTTGGATAAATTTTTTTGTACACAAGGTCAACCAACCCTGATTTAACAGCTGTTCAGGATAACATAAACGGGAGAGGTTGGAAAGCGGGTGTATATAGAAATTTACAAGAACAGTTGGAAAACACGACAGCTAACATGGCAGTCGAGGCACAAGGAGAAGATCAAAGAGAGGAGCATAGGGCTTTGAAGGAGTATTCCATGCCCAATATTAATGGACTACAGTCTAGCATAGTCGAGACCAAAGAATAGCAAAGAAATACATTCGAGATAAAAATTGGCACTATTCAAATGGTGCAGAATACAGTTCAGTTTTGGGGTGCTGCTACAGATGATCCGAATGAACACCTGTTAAGTTTCATCGAAATTTGTGATACATTCAGATACAACGGTGTGACGGAGGATGATATTAGACTAAGGTTGTTCCCATTTTCATTGAGGGATAAAGCAAAAAGTTGGCTTCATTCTCTGCCAGCAGGATCTATAACTACATGGGAGGACTTAGCACAGAAGTTCTTAGCTGTGTTCTTCCCAATGACTAAGACTGCTAAGATGAGGATAGCTATCTCTCAGTTTGAGCAACAACAGGGCGAGTCATTATATGAAGCATGGAAGAGATACAAAGAAATGCTGAGAAAGTACCCACATCACGGTATGCCAGATTGGATGGTAATCAACATGTTTTATAATGGATTGGGATGGCAGCCGAGACCGATTGTAGACACAGCTGCAAGAGGGGCATTATGGGCAAAGAACTATGAGGAAGCCTATGACCTTATCGAGACAATGGCATCGAATGATTTTCAAAATCCTACATCTCGAATGCCAAAACCCAAAGTTGTAGGTGTATTGTAGGTTGATGATATTACTCAGTTGTCAGCACAGATGGCGGCCATGGCAAAGAAGATAGATATTTTGGCAGAAGGAAAAGTAAAGACGGTTGCCTTCGTATGTGAGATTTGTGTGGGGTCACACTCGACGGATCAATGTGCTATCACGAGAATCGGTAAGAGATGTGAGCAACTATAGAAAAGATCAAGGTCAATTTCAGAACACATACCACCCCAACAACAGAAATCATCCAAACTTTAGTTAGTCGAATAATCAAGGGAATCAGCAAACTCAGTTTCAACCAAATAATCAATTTCAGGCACAACCAGTGCAGCCGCAATTTAATCTTAGACCACCCTTTCCGCCAGGATTTTCTTAACAACAAAAGCAACATCACACTCCAGCTGCACCTCAGCAAGAAAAGAAATCAGAAGTGGAGGAGATGATGATGAAGTACATGGCAAACACAAAAGTTATGATCAAGAGCCAAGTAGTGGCTATAAAGAATCTGGAAACTCAAATGGGGCAGATGGAAAACATGCTTACTAACAGGCCCCGGGGTTCATTGCCAAGTAATACGGAGACAAATCCAACAAGAGAAGGGAAGGAACAGTGTCAAGCGATCACATTGAGATCTGGGAAAGATTTGTCAGTTACTACAAGTCGCGCGCCCGCGCGAAAATGCATTGAGGAGGGTGCGCAGCTGGGCGAGGCAGAGGAGCCAGCTACTGAGAAAGAAAATTTGGAGAAATCTTAGGGTCAGCAGGAAGAGAAAGACAGAGCAGATTCAAAGGAGACGTTTAAGAGTCCAGTACCACCAATTCACATTCAAGTTTCGTATCCGCAGAGATTAAATAAGAAAAGGGAAGATAAATAGTTCAGCAAATTCCTGGAGGTATTCAAAAAGCTGCAGATCAACATACCATTCGCCGAGGCATTGGAACAAATGACAAGCTACGCAAAATTTATGAAGTGTATATTATCAAGGAAGAGGAAATTAGATGAGTTTGAGATAGTAGCCTTGAGAGAGGAATGCAGTGCAGTGCTTCAGCAGAAACTACCTCCAAAGCTGAAGGATCCAGGCAGCTTCACAATTCCATACACAATTGGAAAGATGAACTTCAGTAAGTGTTTATGTGATCTTGGGGCAAGCATAAATTTGATGCCCTTGTCAGTATTTAACCAGTTGGGATTGCCAAATCCAAAATCGACAAACATATCATTACAGCTAGCTGATAGATCGATCACGTATCCACGAGGAATTATTGAAGATGTGTTGGTTAAGGTAGATAAATTTATTTTTCCGGCTGACTTCATTATCCTAAACTACGAGGAAGACAAAAATATATCAATCATATTGGGAAGACCATTCTTAGCCATAGGAAAAAGTTTGATAGATGTGCAGAAGGGGGAACTCACTATGCGTGTTCATGATCAAGAGGTCACCTTTAATGTCTTCAAAGCTATGAAATTTCCCGCAGATGAAGAGGAATGTTTCTTGGTTGATTTGGTGGAGCAGGTCATAAATGATGAAGTACAAAGTCAGATGGCTGACAAACCTTTGAGGATTGTAATTGCTGAAAATTCATATTTGGAGGACGAGGAACTTGATGAACTTGTGCAATATCTGGATACCACTCCACAAGTCAGGAAATTCAGGATACCTGTTGAGCCGTTGACAAAAAGTAGGAGAAACCTCCGTAAAATTAAAACCATCTCTGGAGACACCTCCAGAACTTGAATTGAAACAACTTCCAGATCATCTCAGGTACGCATTTTTAAATACAGATTCAAAGCTACCTGTGATTATTTCTTCTGCATTAACATCCTTTCAGGAAGAAAAACTGCTACGAGTGCTTCGAGAGTTCAAATCAGCGATTGGATGGACCATAGTGGATATCAAAGGGATCAGCCCTTCATTTTGTATGCATAAAATCCTGATAGAAGATGAAAGTAAACCATCGGTTAAGCAACAAAGGAGACTTAATCTGATAATGAAAGAAGTGGTTAAGAAAGAGGTGCTAAAATGGTTGGATGCAGGAATAATCTATCCAATCTCGAGATAGCTCATGGGTGAGCGGTCACGAAGGTGTGTCTTAGAAAAAGGGTGGCATGACAGTAGTGACTAATGAGAACAACGAGTTGATTCCAACATGAACAGTGACAGGGTGGAGAGTTTGCATGGACTACCGCAGGCTTAATAAAGCTACAAGGAAAGATCATTTTCCACTACCATTCATTGATCAGATGTTGGACAGATTAGCAGGTCATGAGTACTATTGCCTACTGGACGGATATTCGGGATATAATCAAATAATGATAGCTCCAGAAGACCAAGAAAAGACAACTTTCACATGTTCATACGGCACATTTGCCTTCAGAAGGATGTCTTTTGGGTTGTGCAACGCTCCAGCCACTTTTCAGAGATGCATGATGGCTATATTTTTAGATATGGTAGAGCAGATTGTGGAAGTATTTATGGATGACTACTCAGTTTTTGGAGACTCGTTTGATCTATGCCTCGAGAATTTGGTGATGGTTTTGAAGTGATGTGTTGAAACAAATCTAGTCTTAAACTGGGAAAAATGTCATTTTATGGTATAGGAAGGAATCATACTTGGACACAAAGTATCGAAGAAGGGAATCGAGGTAAATTACAGTCCCCGTGCCATCAGATTAATTTTTAAAATTACTGATGCACCGCCAGTGGGGGCTACTAATTGGGTAACCGGCACTCATTTGGAGACCGACATGGAGTTGATTATTGCAGAGTTATGTGTGTCAGGTACGAAATGGACATATAAAGTTAGCACAACACAGCCGCGTATATTCCCAGCTGCAGCCCTAAATCGCTATGCAAAAGCGTGGAACTTGTTCATATGTGCCAAGCTCATGCCTTCCGCCCATCAGCACGACATAACAGCGGAGAGGGCACGTCTTGTGTGGGGCATAATCACTGGAAAGTACATCGACATTGGTCATCTCATTCATGAAAATATGATGCGTTATTTACGGGGAGTAACGATTGGGAGCATTCCACACGCATCTGTGGTTGCCCTGCTTTGTGCTAATCAGGGATGTAACTGGGGCAATTAGCAGATGCAATACCCAAGCCAGGATATTACTCATGCCACGATCAAAAAATTTGAGGACTGGGCAGGTGGTGTACCACACCCACGCGGACTAGGATTCATCCTTCAGCCCATTTTTCCAGAACCACCACAACAACCCCCGCAAACAGACGAGGCGGGTCCGTCCACATACGCACGTGCCACCCATGGCAATCGCCAGCTCCGAAGGTTGGAGCGCAAGGTCGATGTCATGTACGATAATTTGGGCACATTTGCGACGGGACTCACAAGGGCTTTACCCGAAGAGTTTGTGCAACAAGGAACAACACAAGAATGGCCTCAGTTTGGAACCACAGCACCATATCCACCACCGGATTCACCACCCAAGGAGGGTGGCACCACCGATAATTAGGGGAGTTTTCGTACCCTTTACCTTTATTCAATTGGGACATTGAATATTTTAAGTTTGGGGGTATTGGGTAGTAGTATTTTTAGTTTTGCATATAGTTTTGCATGATTCATATAGTTTTGCATGATTAGTTTAATTTTTATTTGCATGTTTAGATTACATTTTAGCATATAGTTGCATGTTATAATTGCATACCTCACAGTTCTTACCGTGTAGCAAACTTTTGTCAAGCCAATGATGAGAGTGAAGTTTTTAAATGATTTCTGAATATTTTGGATAACATGAGCTGAGATGTAACGTTTTATACAATGAAATTCATAATGCTGTTTAAATGCTTTCGGTTTGCACAAATGTGTTCACAAGCACTTGTAGGTATCTTGTGACACCCCCAAATCTGGGTACTTCAGTTCCACAGGATTTGGTGTTCACTGTACAAATATCATCTATCTATCTACCCATAATAAATGCAAACCATGCAATAGATAGAAATAAAATCTTCCCCTTAAGGGTTACAATATCCAAATAATAATAAAATCCCAGGTTAAACTAACCTTCAACATCTGTGCGGAAATATAAGCAATAAGTCTTAAGTAACATCAATTCTAATTACATCACATAAATAATCAGTCTTCATTACTTGATAAGCTTGCCCTTGCCTTTACTAGTTGATGTTCCGTCTGCTCTTTCGTTCTTAACTACAATGTTATTATTACGCAAGAGTGAGCACGATTTCCCACAAGTATAACAATATAACAATGAATAATAACATGCGAGAGAAATAATAACTTCTGAAATAAAAGCTCAACTTTTGAATCAAGAATGAATAACAAGAATCAAAAGATTTCTGAGGGTCATAAGACCTTGAACTATGTCCTAGGTTATCAAGGGTTATACTTGAAACCTTTAACAGTCATAAGATTATGGACCTTTCTACTCGTACTTAGGGGGATCAGCCCTTAGTACCATACTGTGCACAATATCTTAACGCTAACGCATAAGTAAATCCCTTTGCAGGGTTGTTCATCTCAGTTTGACATTCGAGTCCGCACCAAAGGAAGTTTGGTTTGGATAATTCAATAAGGGTTCTAAAATTTAGAACGTTCATCAACTAAGGACTAGTTGAATCAATAAAGTTCACTAGTCTAATAAGGTTCAACAATAATGATATTCGATTTGAATAATAATCTCAAGAATTATACAATAGGACAATTATTGTATAACTGAATCATGCTTTGAAAAGATAATCAATCTTTAATATAACATTTGAACTTGAATAATAGTAATGATAATTTACTCGAGGTAACTAATAAACTTGAACAATAATGACAAGTAGGTTAGAAACTTGCCTCGCAAGCGTAGATTACACTTTAACTAAGCACGTTCTTTGAATTTAATCCTACATACCATTCACATTCACAATACCAGTTAATTATAACTTAACTAAACATCATAAACTCATTATTTTGTCTAATTCAAATATTGACTATACTTAGTCAAATTACCACTTTGTCACATAATTTACACAGCATGAATAACAAGCTAATTATGTATTCAATAATTCAATCCACATGTAATTATGTTATTTACATGCTAAGTATCTATTTTAACATCTCATTATACTTATAACATAATTTTATGTTCATTACATTAAGTTAACATCACATTCATGGACTTAAACACTTTAAAATTTTCGTTTCTCGAACTTTTCGAGAGAGAGAATGCAATGCCACTTTTATTTTCTTTAAGTTTTGGCTGCATGCACACACAACCTTGACTACTTAAGACATGGCTGCATGAGGCCCGCAATGCAAAAGAAAAAAGGCAAAAGCGCAAGAACAGGCAAGAGCTGCATTATAGAATAGAAAAATGTCATGTAAAATCGCAGAACATGCCAATTTCTATCAATTTCTTAATTTCTACACGAATTTAGACATACCCACATGATATAATTCATACATAATCATTACCCATCATTTACATATATTTTAACCAATTTAAACATTTAATTATAGAATTAAAATCTATAATTTTCACTGTTCTTGATGTTCTTGAAGGTTTTGAACATAAATCATAAAAATTAATACCATGGATTCGTTATAACACCGAATCCGTTCGTTTAAGGTTTGGTCTCTTCGTAATAACATGCATAATAATATACAAGTATAAATTTTACAAAATCATTTATGTTTGACACACTAAAATTACGTATAAGGGCCATAAGGCCAGAACCCATACTCTGTAATTTTGTAGCAATCATATACTACGTATTTTCATGAAACTGGTGACATGGTTTACATAATATATATAATTAAATACAATTTGATACATATTAATACATACATAACCCATAAACATTACTCCTTTCTCAATTACAAAGGCTTTACAAAAGGTTTGAAAGCCATATTTTTATAAAAACTTAAACAACGTGAAATTTAGAATTTGGGAAGAAGAGATTACCCCGAGAATAAAGTATATATTTGTGAAGGCTTAGATTCTTCTTTTCAATCATCTTGCTGATTTCTCTCAAAATTCTCAAAAATCTCTAAAATCTCTCGGCTTTCTCTCGATTAGTTTTATAGACTTAGTAAAATGAAGAAAAAAAAAGAATACGTAATATAACAAAGGAAAAAGGAATCGATGCGTAATGGGTCAATTAACCCATCATGGGTTAATCGCCTCAAACTCCCACTAAGGCCATGTTTGGCTAGCTTAATAGGTTCAAAAACCATTTAATTTTAATAAAACCTTTATCATATAGTTTAATTAATGTCACACCTTTTATAAAATAAATCAATATTTTATTTAATTTACTTTAAATAAAATATAATAATTTCTCATAAATTCACATAGTCACATAATTAAATTTCTCATTAATAAATAATGTCAAATTATTAAATCTCTAATTAATAATTAAATTAATTAAAATAACAATAGCTTATTAAATATTTCTTTTTAATACAATAAGCTCACATAATTACATACTTTGATAATAAAATTCTCCACATTAATTTAATAAATGTAACACATATAATTAAATTAATATACCATAACTGCATCAATTAATTATTTAATCTAATAATTAAATCATCAAAAATATTTATTTACTTCAATAAATATTAAGAATTAAATTACAAAAATCTCGTTTGTCACATCTTTCATCCCTTAAAAGGATTCTGTCCCCAGGATCACGACTCAATAATTTTGATTCGTTACATTTTCCCCCCTTACAAAGATTCTGTCCCCATAATCGCTTACACATAATTAAGTAAATAAATGAGGGTAATTCTTCATCATGTTCTCTTCGAGTTCCCAAGTAGCTTCTTCAAATCATTGTGGTTCCTCCAAATTACCTTAATGTAAGGTATTACTTTATTTCGAGAACTTGTTTCTTTTCTCATCGACAATTTGAATAGAATTTCTTCGTAAGATAAGTCTTTTTCAAAATGTAGGGGTTCGTATTCAATTACATGCTTGTAATCGGGTTTGTAGGGTCGTAAAATGTAAAAACATGGAAGACGTTATGGACATTCTCGAGTGCCGGAGGTAGGGCTACCTCGACGTAACTTCTCCGATTCTTCTCAAGATTTCAAATGGTCCAATGAATCTTGGGCTCAATTTCCTTTCTTTCCAAACCCGATCTTTCCTTCCAAGGAGAGACCTTCAAGAAAACATAACTACCGATTCAAATTCGATATTTTTACGATGTGGATCAACAGATTTTTTCTATCATCTTGAAATGCTACCAATCGTGTGCTCGGATAACTTTGACTATTTCATTGTCTCATTGTACTCAATTCTCGCCCTAGCAATTGCCTTTCACCAACTTCATCCCAAAGAAAGCGGAGTTCTACATTTTTCGCCAGATAACGCTTCATAAGGCTAAGATGCCAATACTAGCGTGGTAATCGTTGTTGTAGCCTAACTCTACTAACGGTAGGTGATCATCCCAATTTCCTTTAAAGTCCATCACATGTGCTCTTAGCATATCTTCTAATGTCCGAATCGTTTCTTCGCTCTCGTCTCATCTGTTTGAGGGTGGTATGCTATACTCATTCGCAATCGCATGCTCCATGCATTCCTCAAGACGTTTCAAAAATTTGATGTGAAGCGGATCTCTATCGTAAACAATTGACACCGGCACTCCGTGCCTCAAACAATCTCTTTTACGATAACCTCGCCTAACCGATCTAAATTGAATCTAATTTTGATCGGAAGGAAAGTAAAAGCGGATTTCGTCACCAATCAACGATAACCCATACCGCGTCGTAGCCTTTTCCGAGTTGTTGGAAGGCCAACCACGTAAGTCCATTGTAATATGTTCCCATTTCCATTCGGGATTTCTAACGGTTGTAGTAATCCACTTGGTCTCTCGATGTTTCGCTTTTACTTTCGACGATGTGTCGACATTTGGCAACACATTCGCAACATCACGTTTCAAATTGGCCACCGTAAATGTTGTCAAGATCTTGATACATCTTGGTACTACTGTGGTGAATCGAATATCGTGAACTATGAGCCTCGCTCAAAATTTCTTCCTTAATCTCTCAGATCAAGTGAACCCAAATTCTACTTTCAAATCTCAAAGATTCCTTCCTTATCCATCTTAAATCTCTTGCCTCAGTTCCTTCAGATATCTTCTTTGTCACCTTTTTACATTCTTAATCCTGAAGCTGAGCCTCCTTTACTTTATCTAGTAGAGTTATACCAGATTGCATCTGAAATATTTTCTCATCAATCTCCATAGGATACTTCCAATTCCAGTTTCTCCATTTCTGCAATTAGCTCCTCCTGAGTAGTCAACATCGTCAATTTCTCATGACCCTTTCTACTTAAGGTGTCGGCAACTACATTTTCTTTACCCGGATGGTATAAAATCTCACATCGTAATCCTTAATTAATTCCAACCATCTTCTTTCGACGATATTCAAATCCTTCCGTGTGAAAATATATTTTTACTCTTGTGGTCCAGATATATTTCACACTTCTCCCCGTAGAGATAGTGCTCCAAATTTTCAAAGCAAAAACAACTGCAACTAACTCCAAGTCATGGGTCGATATCCCTTCTCGTAATCTTTCAATTGTCGTGATGCATACGTAATGACTTTCATTGTTTTGCATCAAGACACGTACCAAGTCCTTTATGCGACGCATCACTATAAACAACAAAATTTCTTGATCATCCGGAAGAGATAACACATGTGTCGACTCAACCTCTTTTTCAATTCTTGAAAACTTTTCTCACACTTATCCGCCCAAACAAATTTCACAACTTTTCGAGTTAAATTGTTAATGAGTTGCGATCTTGGAAAAATCTTGAATGAACCTTCTATAATACCCCGCCAATCCAAGAAAATTTTTACTTCGACGGCGTTCTCTATTGATCCCAATTAATCACAACTTTCAAATTTTGATGGATCTACCAAATTCTATTTTTATCGATCACGTGACCAAGAAATTATACTGCTCAATCCAAAATTTTCATTTTAAAAACTTGGCATACAACTTTTCCCTTCTCAATACTTCCATTGTTAATCTCAAATGCTCTTCATGTTCTTTCCTTGGTTTTGAATAAACCAAAATGTCATCTATAAATACCACTATGAACTTGTCCAAAAACGGCTTGAACACACCATTCATTAGTCCCATAAATGTTGCAGGAGCATTCGAAGACCAAACGACATTACTAAAAATTCAGAGTGACCATATCGCATTTTGAAAACGCTATCTTCTAGACATCCTCCGCCTCACCTTTAGTTGATGATAACCGCTTCTCAAGTCTATCTTGGAAAAGTATCTCGCTTCCCTTCAATTGATCAAACAGTCATCGATCCTCAGAATGGATATCTGTTTTAATCGTGACCTTATTCAGTTTCTCTATAGTCAATGCAGAGCCGCATCGATCCATCCTTCTTTTTCATAAATAACACCTAAGGCGCCCCACTACGATACGCTTCGGTTGAATGTACTTCTTGTCAAGTAATTCTTGTAGTTGTACCATTAATTTTTCATCTCATCGGTGCCATTCAGATGGTGCCTTCGATATTCGAGCGGTTCCGGCGCCAAATCGATCAATTAAATCTACTCTCTATCCGTGGAAGTCCCGTAAATCGTCTGAAATACATCGACGAAGTCCCTCACAATCCAGATTTCTTCTACCTTCGGATTCTCTTTTCGATCGTCGACTATGTAAGTTAAGTATCCTACACACACTTTTGTCTTAATAACTTCCTGGCATGTATCATCGTCAGATAAATCGCTTGTCTAGGCGACTTGCTACCATAAAATACAACTTTTGACGGAGTCATAAGGTTAATACGCTTCTTTTGGCAATCAATTATAGCCCCGTAATTGAATAACCAATCCATTCCCAAAATAACGTCAAATTCCCCAAGTCGATTAGGGATAAGATCTACATTCATGATATTACCCTTAATATCCACTCTACGCTTCTTATGTACACGTATTTTAACAAGGATTATTTCTCTATTCGCAATTTCTATGTTCATGGGTAATCCAATTCATCCCTAGCAAATCTAAATTTTAGCAAAGTCATCTGATATAAAGGAACAAGTAGCACCGAATCAAATAAAACATAAGCATTAATTTTATTGATTGAATGATACCGACACCACATCACGGATTGAATCGCATCCTGCATCATCATATTGAAAGTCCCGCGGCTATTTTTTTCGGCTTTGTGTCATGTTGGTCCGTGATAGTTAAGGCATTTCCACCGTTGTTTCCTGCTTTCTCCCCGATCCCGAATTCTCCCGATCCCTTCTAGGACAATCTCTTGCCAGATGGTCCTTCGAACCACAAGTAAAGCAAGCACCCTTCTTTGGGTTAGGACAGTTAGGTGCTATGTGGCCTTCCTGACCACAATTGTAGCACACTCTTTTTCCCTTCATACAAACTCCCAGATGGGCTTTCCCGCATGTAGGGTATGCTTCGATCTTTTCTTCTGGTTTCCTTGTTGATTTCCTGATGATGAGTTGTCATTCCACCTTTTCTTCTGATTAAAATTTCCACATCCTGTGCCACTTCCACTAAACTTGTTATTTCCTTCTTCCTTCTTCTCTTCTTCTTCTTCTTCCGATCTTGATTGTATTTGGTCACCGTGATCGCTTCCACCTTCAAATGAGGATGGCCTTTTCCAATACTCCAAAGAAATGTGTTTATCTCAAACATTGATACTTTGATATACACCCAAGGTTTTAGTCCTTGCTTTCAAACTTCTCGCTTTCCTCTCATCCATCATGTGAACTTGATACGGGGCAAACCTCGCTAACTCGTTAAATTTTGCCGCATAATCGAGTACGCTCATATTTCCTCGCTTCAATTCCATAAATTGAACCTCCATCCGTTCTCATGAGCTAGTGGGAAGTACATCTCAAAAACATTTCTTTAAATCTCTCCCAAGTAATTACACCTTCACCTCCTTTAACTTTGTTTGTTTGCCACCAATAGCTAGCCTCAGACTTCAAAGATAAACGTTGTAAAAAGCGGTCTTCGGGTCTTCTAACCCTAGCAACGTCGAAAACCTTCTCCATTTCCATAACCCACGCTTGAGCCTCGATCGGGTTCATGGAACCTTTAAATTTCAAGGTCCCACCGCTTTGAAATCTTTTAAATGTAGTATTTGGTGGAGCTTGAGGTTGATTATTCATCGCTCCGGCCAAGAAGTTAACCAACCAACGTGACTGGATTAGCATCGCATTATTGTTGTTATTTGTTGACTCTTCCCGAGTTGGTTGACGTGGTCATTTTCTTCTCAAAGATATATTTTCATAAGAAAATATATGCTTATTAAATCTCTATTAAATTTCTAAATAGTTAAGACTTAACTCAACAATTTAATATAATCATTTAACACATCATCTCAAACAACTTAATATATTTAATTCAAACTAAAAGTTTTACATCAAACGATAACATAACTCGCTATTTACATCCACCATCCCGAGATAAAGAATCCATGTGATTTAAATATTAAAATATTCCTTCGCTCATAAACATATCGAATTTACATATAAAAATTAACTAAGTCTTTCACATAATTAAACAGATTATATCATTGTCTCGTCAAGGTGTCAATAGCCTTGCCACGCCCTCTTCCATGATACGAGACATCGCCCCGCGATCCAAAGATGTACGATGGAAGTCCTTCGAATCGGATGGGGTACCTCAAAACTCGATCTGGGCCTCATCCATCGCATGATTAAGTGTAGAGTATGTCTCTCCAAGCTTTTGCTTTTCTTTCAGACGACCATCCTCTTCCGCAAGATCAAGACGACGTGACTCTCTTACCCAAATTCTCTCTCGCTATGGCAAGCCTCTCTCGAACTCTCTTTAGATCCTTCTTCAACTTTTCTATCTCTCTGCGGTCTTATCTTCTTGGTTTGACCTTCTCGTGGACCAAATCCCATTCTACATTTCCCAAATCGTGAGTGAAGAGTCAAAATCTCTCTCCTTCTCCTCTGAGAGTAATCTGCTAAATAATAGCCATGCTCACCAGATCCTCAGACATCATCTCAGTAACTCCACGTTATGGTCGAGATAATGTGTCGTACATCTCAAAGATCAATGGAGTGTTGTGGAAACTCTCTCTTCTCTCCTCATCAAATTCCTCCTCAGATCCTCCTCAGATCGGCCTCGTGTTCATGCTCCCGACCAACAACGGTGATCAATGGAGATGATTCCTCTGCACTAACTGCTCCCTAAGGACATGAATGTCTCTCGGCTCCTCCTCTCAGAGGTACTATAGGTATTCTGGGTTCCTCCTCCCCGCCGACTAGTTCCTCCAACGCCAGACATCCCCGACAACAAAATTTTGAGTTTTAGTTACTAAGTCATACTAGTGAGCACATAATTTAACACATAAGCACATAAAGTCTTTTATTATTTTCAATGAATTACAAAATTCATTTCCTAGAACTCGATAAGAGTTTTTTCCATCACTATGTTCTTTCTATAAGGCTACTACCTAAGGTTGTTCCCCACCTAAGGTTCATAACCTATAACTTTGATACTAACTTGTGACACCCCAAACTGGGTACTTCAATTCCACAGGATTTGGTGTTCATCAGATAAATATCATCTATCTATCTACCCATAATAAATGCAAACCATGCAATAGATAGAAATAAAATCTTCCCTTAATGGTTACAACATCCAAATAATAATAAAATCCAAGTTAAACTAACCTTAAACATCCGTAAGTAAAATATAAACAATAAGTCTTAAGTAACATCAATTCTAATTACATCACATAAATAATCAAGTCTTCATTACTTGCTAAGCTTTCCCTTGCCTTTTACTAGTGGAAGGTTCGTCGATTCTTTCGTTTTAAACGGAAATGTTATTATTACGCAAGAGTGAGCACGATTGCCCACAAGTATAATAATATAACAATGAATAATAACATGTGAAAGAAATAATAACTTCTGAAATAAAAGCTCAACTTTTGAATCAAGAATGAATAATAAGAATCAAAAGATTTTCGAGGGTCATAAGACCTTGAACTATGTCCCTAGGTTATCAAGGGTTATACTTGAAACCTTTAATAGTCATAAGACTATGGACCTTTCTACTCGCATTTTTGGGGGATCAAATTCAGTACCATACTATGCACAATATCTTAACGCTAACGATAAGTAAATCTCTTTCGTAGGTTGTTCATCTCGGTTTGACATTCGAGTCCGCACTAAAGGAAGTTTGGTTTGGAAAATTTAATAAGGGTTCTGAAATTTAGAACGTTCATCAACTAAGGACTAGTTGAATCAATAAAGTTCACTAGTCTAATAAGGTTCAACAATAATTATATTCGATTTGAATAATAATCTCAAGAAGTATACAATAGAACAATTATTGTATAACTGAATCATGCTTTGAAAAGATAATCAATCTTTAATATAACACTTGAACTTGAATAATAGTAATGATAATTTACTCGAGGTAACTAATAAACTTGAACAATAATGACAAGTAGGTTAGGAAACTTGCCTCGCATGTAGAGATTACACTTTAACTAAGCACGTTCTTTGAATTTAATCCTACATACCATTCACATTCACAATACCTAGTTAATTATAACTTAACTAATCATCATAAACTCATTCTTTTGTCTAATTCAATATCGACTATACTTAGTCAAATTACCACTTTGTCACATAATTTATACATCGCTTAATAACAAGCTAATTATGTATTCAATAATTCAATCCACATGTAATTATGTTATTTACATGCTAAGTATCTATTTTAACATCTCATTATACTTATAACATAATTTTATGTTCATTACATTAAGTTAACATCACATTCATGGACTTAAACACTTTAAAATTTCATTTTCTCGAACTTTTCTGGAGAGTGGCGCATGTGCGCCACTTTTATACTAAGGTTCGCATCATGATACGAGTACTATGGAATCATGCTTGAGACTTATGGCATACTGAATATTAGTGCAAGCATAAGCACATGGCACATACCAGATTGGTTCATAGAATCATGAAAAATTCATGAAAAAAATCGCAGTAACATGCCAATTTCTATCAATTTCTTAATTTTTACTAAATTTAGACATACCCACATGATATAATTCATACATAATCATTACCCATCATTTATATAATGATTTTTAACCAATTTAAACACTTAATTACAGTAATTAAAATCTATAATTTTCACTGTTCTTGATGTTCTTGAAGGTTTTGAACATAAATCATAAAAATTAATACCACGGATTCGTTATAACACCGAATCCGTTCGTTTAAGGTTTGGTCTCTTCGTAATAACATGCATAATAATATACAAGTATAAATTTTACAAAATCATTTATGTTTGACACACTAAAATTACGTATAAGGGCCATAAGGCCAAAACCCATACTCTGTAATTTTGTAGCAATCATATACTACATATTTTCATGAAACTGATGACATGGTTTACATAATATATATAATTAAATACGATTTGATACATATTAATACATACATAACCCATAAACATTACTCCTTTCTCAATTACAAAGGCTTTACAAAAGGTTTGAAAGCCATATTTATAAAAACTTAAACAACGTGAAATTTAGAATTTGGGAAGGAGAGATTACCCTGAGAATAAAGTATATATTTGTAGGCTTAGATTCTTTCTTCAACCACTGAGTTTCTCACAAATTTCTCTGAAATCTCTCTAAAATCTCTCTGGCTTTCTCTTTGATTAGTTTTATCAGACTTAGTAAAATGAAGGAAAAATAAGACGTCGCAATCAAATAGACTGATGCGTGGTGGAGGTCAGTTACCCATCATGGGTTAACTGCTCTCAACCTTCACTAGTGTCATGTTTGGCTAGCTAGAATAGGTTCAAAACTCTTTATTTTAATAAAACCTTATCATATAATTTAATTAGTGTCACACCCTTTATAAAATAAATCCAATATTTTATTTAATTTACTTTAAATAAAATATAATAATTTCTCATAAATTCACATAGTCACATAATTAAATTTTTCAGTAATAAGTAATGTCAAATTATTAAATCTCTAATTAATAAATAAATTAATTAAAATAACATTAGGCTTATTAAATACTCTTTTTAATACAATAAGCTCACATAATGACATACTTCGATAATAAAATTCTCCACATTAATTTAATAAATGTAACACATATAATTAAATTAATCTACCACAAACTACATCAATTAATTATTTAATCTAATAATTAAATCATCGAAAATATTTATTTACTTCAATAAATATTAAGAATTAAATTACAAAAATCTCGTTCGTCACATATAAGAAGTCCGTTGTGCATTGCTTGATAGAAAAATGTAGTGTTAAAAAGAGAAATATGTGAAAAGTGACTTTTGGACTGTATAAAACATTAATTTTTTAACTTTGGAAAAACATGGGTATCTGTATAAAAAAAAGAAAAAAAGAAAAAGAAAGAAAAGTAGAAATAACATGGCTAGTCTTATTTTGGGGCCCCGCTACTTGAGTAAAATGCCTTGAGGGGATTGTCTCTATACCTAGCGCCTAAGGTCTTTCATGGTCAGAGTCGTTAATTTAAAGCTCGCTAAGGGGTAGCAGTGTGCCTAATGGAGTAAGACATAGCACAGTCATGAAGAAAAAGAAAGAAAAGAAAAGAAAAGAAAAATAGCAATAAACACCGCGAGAAAGTGCGAAATTCGCCCTCATGAGTATAATAAAGCAGTTAAGCCCATTGTTGAACCTTGGTTTATTTTAAGATGTTGGAATAGTCTGAGTCGCATATATATACATAAGTCTTGATTTAAGCTATAATTTTTCTGGTTTGAGCAAGATAGCATGAGCATTCTACACCGAAATTAAGTATTGGGTGAACACAACACACACACACAGCATCTGTATAGCATTTTTGAATTATATGAGTATATGACATTATGCCTGCAGTTTGATTTGAATCTGTATTCTCGAATCTAGAAAAATTTCGCTGAGGAAAATTGGACTAAATTTCTATGATGGTTGGAACAATGTGAGAATTAGTTGCATAGTAATATAGTTGCATTTTTATTGTTCATTAGTATGCATTGCTTAAGGGCAAGCAATGGTTCAAGTTTGGGGGTATTTGAGAAGTAGGATTTACACCTACTAATGGAGTACCAATTCATGCAAACTATGCCCATCTCAAGTACATTTTAGTAGGTTTTAGCTGCATTTCATGATAATTTGCATTTCGCATACTTAAAACTCCTTTTGGTGAATAAGTGCAGGAATTGGCCTATTTTGGTGGTGTTATTGAGCATAAGGCTAATGGATGCTTGAGACGAGGCAAAAGATGGGATATGCATGGCATGAAGGTGAAATGAAGCAAGGAGATTAAGCATGACGGAACAAGTAGCAGCAGCAGTAGCATGATAGGATCAGAACAAAAGCCAGGATCTGCAGATTTCAAGCCGCGCGATAGAATAGCCTTGAGAGCGCTACCACGCATTACGATTACCAACCTGCACCTTGGAACCCATCGCACGTCACATGCTGTGCGAGAAGGACAAGTTTGTGGAGTTTTACTGCCATGAGACCCAGTACGAACATCTGAACTTATCGCAAGTCTCATGCTATGCGAGAATATTAAGCTAGAGGAGCGCGAGGCCTGAAGCTGCTGACTTGTTTTATTTTATTTCCAATTTTTAAAGGTTGTAATTGATTTAAAATGATTCCTGACTGGTGTCAGGGGTATCACTTGACATTTTATAAGTTTTTCACGTATCTTTACATCATAATTAGGGTTTACTCTCTTGGGGAGATTCCAACGTAGAAGAAGGCCACAACTCTACTTTTCTACTCCTTCTTGGGATTTTCTACCAGAGTGGATTATTAATATTAGTTTTGTTGGATTCTTATGAGGATTTGAATATTGATTTATATTCAGCAATTGGGTTTGATAGTTTTATCTTTCATCTTTCAATTGTCGTTTATTGACCATATTTAGATTTGATCCCATAATGGCTTTTGGTTCAATCATGAACTAAACTCCATTATGGGATTCTAACGGATTTTAATATGTAGTTTGATTGCATGCTTAAATCTTCGGATTGTTTTCAGTATATCATATGGGATGTCTATCATGATTGTTTTGCATGTATGAATGCTTGATCACCATTTGTTTGAGATTTGTATGGAATTAACAATGAACATGCAAATATGGATCATAATCATGATAGTATACGATATAGGTACATGTTATATGGCTTATGTATTTCGTGAACCAGATAGACATATACTGTTTCACCGTATAAGTAGAATAAGGGTTTGAACTTAAAATCAATATAGTTGCAATTTCACATAGATATATAGTGATTTTGGTTATATTGATGATTACATAGAGTCTATCATCTGTGGATGTTTTGTAAGTAGGTCTTAGTGCATTAAAAATGGCTAATACTATTTTAGTGCTCTTGGCTACTTTCCTGTGATATGTGAGCAAGTTATGCATGATAGTGGCGATTGAATGAAATATTAAATGAAGTTAGGATCCCATTAGTTCCAATATCATTTATTCTATCGTTATTATTGCTTTAGTTGTTATTTGCAATTCGAGAACAAACCAAGTTTAATCATTAGCTTGAGCATATAAATATAGTGATTTAATTAATGAATAGTAGTTTAAGTTAAACAACTTTCTCTATGGGATCGATACTTTACTTGCTTTGTATTACTTTTTGACGCATGTATGCTTGCATGAGTTAGAGCTCTTTTGTTAAGACTAAAAAAGAGGGAACATTGGGGTTGAAGGTATATTTTATTTCTAATACTATGTTTTGAGTTTCTATGATTATCTTTTGTAAATTGCTTATCACATGGGATTTATACATGTATGTATGTGGTTTTTAATCTGTTAATCAACTTATGTGAGTGTTATTTAATGATTAAATACATGAAATTTGTGTTTGTAGGGAGAAAAGTAAATAACAGTGTTTTTACATGAAAAATGGTTTAATAAAGTACAAAATTTCATGTTTAATATGTTTGAGAATATGAAAATTGATGTTAGATTATGTTAGTTTGTTAAGAAACGAAATCGACGTAGTTAGAATCGTGTTAATTGATTAAGAAACGAATTCGTGGCGATCGATTTCGCTAAATATGTAAAAAATGAAGAAATTTGGAAATTGAGGGTTTTTTATTCCTCAAATTAGTGTAAATGTGATGTTTATGTAGTTAGAATGGTGTATGATATGTGTAACTATGCTATTACATTGAAATTGGGTTGAGTTGGTGACTCACTGAGTAATGAGAGTCACGCAGCTTGTGATTTACATGTATGCAGCATTGCTACTTGCATTATATAGGCAGAACCGTCTTGGCAAGGCTTATTACTTGATACATTGGGGGGTAAGAATTTCTTTGCCGTTCGAGCGAAAGCAAAGGATGACTTCGCCTATTTGCGAAGTCATGTGTAATGGACTTATGTTAGCTAAGCAAGCATGTTAATGATGTAAAGACATAATAGAAACTACAATAACAGATTGTAAGGTGTTGTAATGCAAAGTGTAAAGATTTTAAGTGATTGCTTAATTAAGTTATGCAATGGAACTAAAATGTGATGTTTTCAAAAGTAAGAAATAAATGATAAGTTTTATGTTGGTTTATAGTGAGATATAAGTTGAAAGAATGATTTGAATGTTAACTTGATTAGTTAATCTAATATATGTTTAAAAGGATGTAAGCATAACGAGGGAGGTTATATAACTTAGTTGTTGTTAATAAGTGTAACACATCTAATATGAGATAATGGAGTCTATGACAACTTTGATGAACGTTAAGTGTCAGTTACGAAAGAAGTATAAAGAAACACGATATGGGATTACGTAATAATAGGTTTCATACGAAGAGGAGTAAACACCTGAAATTATGTGTTATGTTTCAAAGAGACGCAAGTTATAAAAAATTAAGACTAAGAGTCATTGTGGTTTTCATTATATGTGTAACTAATGCATGTGAATATGAACCTTTGAACTGTTGTAGGATGTACGCAAAGCATTTAAGCCATTTTTTTAAGAATTGGTAATCTACGAACCAAAAAGTCTTTCGGCCCTATTTGCTATGTGAACTTGGTGATTAACTGTTTTAAATCTTTATTGTAAATAACATGATGTATTATATTTATGTTGAAAGCATGAAACTTTAAAGTCAACTTATGACTACGTTGATTGAGTAAAGCATGCTGATTGAGTAAGGAACTCAATCTTTATACTTGTTATATGAACTGTAGCCAGTATGTTATGATAGTCCAATGTTTAAGAGATATATGTTAGGCATGTTATTATATGCTACGTGTTGCATGAAAACTGTTAGATTTTGTTGGGTTGTCGTGCTCAACCTTGTAAATAACCATTTTTGCAGGTTAAGGATTAAAGATAACACTATGTGCTACTTGAACGAAGTGGATCAGAATTAATATACGAAGATGTATATTTTAGCTAAAGTTACTATTTTCTTAAACCATGATTAAGACTCATGAGATGTAGTAAATGTTTTATGATGTATAGTTGTAAAGCTAGAGTTAGAGTTATCTGATATGTAAAGGTTATCGGATTGAAATGTAAAATTTTATATGATAACAGTGATAAAGCAAATCATAAAATAAGATTGATTCTAAGACATGTAGTTGATAAAGGTTTTGATTCAGGGAATTAAAATAAGAAGACATAAAAGTTTAAATTATTTCGTATTTTATAAAGTTTAACATCGAATAATGATGTTAAATCATAAGTTAGATGTATTGTTAACGACCGAAGTCGAGAATTAAATTGTATGAATTTTGGGGTCGTTACAGAACGAGCCAATTCCAACTTATAACGACCAAGTTACAAGTCCGGAAAGAATTAAAAGAGTTTGATTGATTTATTTACAAGTCTTTCGATATAGTATTGATAATGCTATCCTATGCCAATTGTTTGGTACGGATTCAAAGGTAAGCCTGAGTATGAATAAACAAAAGTATTTTTACATCAGTTATTCGATGGGCATGTGAAGTTGCCAAAACTTAAACATAGATACGTTTAACGGATGAGTGTTGATCAACATAGAGTATTATAGGCTGATCACCTAGAAGTGCTCGTAAGATATATCAGACTTACGGACTTAGTGTCGGTTTGTCCTTTTTAATGAATGAAAACCAAAAGTGAATGTTCATGGTCTTTTGACCTACTCAAAATTCCTAAGTTACTGTATATACTTTGGAATGGTTTTATGAGAATGAAGAGTGTTATTCAATGTTTCATAGTACTTCATAGCTATTTGTTCAGTTATTAAAGAATAATCATATGATTCTCGGCGTGGTATTTATAATATATATTGCAAGACTTGCTAAGCTAGTTATGCTCACTTCTTGCTTGAATTATATGATTTCAGCTAAGGCCGAGTGAACCAAGGGTTCTAGTAAAGATAAAGGCAAGGCTAAGAGGGATAATTAGTTATCCTGTAATAGACTAGAATTTTGTATGAATTATATTATGATAAGCAAAGAATGTATTTGGTTAACAGAACCTGGGAAAGGATTCATTACTATTGTAATAAGAATGTAGTAAATACAATCATTTTGATGTTGTTTTGATGGAATGAATGTATAGTTATGAGTACCGTGTAGCACCATATCTGTGGGTTGAAAGTACCCGAATTTAGGGGCGTCATGGATCTAGATTGAATCTAGTGATTTTCTAAGCTTGAATCTGAGCTCCTTCTCTCTCAAGAAATATATTTATCTCTCTATAAAATGAGCTCTCTCCTGCAAATGAGTTGTTGATGCCCATATATAGGGCTCCGGTGTAACGACCGAGAAAATCGACTTGTAATGTAAATAAGTTTTATTTGATTATATTGAATAAAATGAGATTATGTGGATTTAATCTGTGTTATGTGTTTAAAGGTTGTAGAAGTTTGAATGATAGGGTTTACGAATCCGAGAATGTATGGGAAAATAAAAAAAAATCGAGAATAAGACGTAAAAACATTATTCATTCAAAAATGGTTTTTGTGTATTTTTGCTTTTTCGAAAAACGTGTAAATGTTAGAATAATGAAAAAAGACGGAATGTCAAATAAATTTTGAAAACGAAAAATGCAGTTTTTCGACTGTGTACTCAATTTCAAATGTTAGGGAAAGTGAAAATAAAAGAAAAGAAAATAAGAAATATAATAAGAATTATTATTATACGTGAAATACGAGTATGGTACTTCGTATCATACACGTATAATACTAAGATTAATACGACGTATAATACAAAAATTATACGAAGTACATATGTAAATAATACGAGAATTATACGGTAAGAATACGAAAAGTCAAAGTCAAGAAAGCCTTGGTCAACAAAAGTCAAGGTTGACTATTTAGCTATTGGGTTTGGACTTTGAGAAGCCCAATAGGAATGTTAGGAGGCCAAATGAAGAATTAAATCAAGGCCCAATAGAATGTTAATTCAAGCCCCAAGTTTGGCCTAAATTGAATATTAAACTAAGCCCAAACCAAGATCCAATACCCATGGGTCAAATGGGTGGGTAAAGAAGATGGGGCAACCCATGTAGGATGCCCAATAAGAAGTAGTATCCAACCATAAGGCCTCTAAAGGAGGTTTGGTAGTGTAAAAATCTAATAAAGTTAAGGAGGTGGCATTTAATGTTAACCAAAAAATCTTTGTTGATTTATTTGTATGGTGGGTGATGAGGGGGTGTTATGTAAGGTTTGGAAACCTAAGAGGGTTGACAATGCAAGACCATAACTTAAATGACCAAATTGTAAGGATTGCAAAGATGTCGTAATGACCAAAACGCCCTAAGTCTTGCATTTCTTTAAATAGCAAGCTTTGTCTTCATTTTCTTCTTTACAAAATTCACCAACACTTACGCATATCTTGAGAGAGAGAAATGAGAGCATAATTCAAGAATCAAGGATAAAAATCAAGTAATTACCGAGAACAACAAGAGGTAATAGCTGTAATCCTTAAATCTTCATCTCTTTCAAATTTATAGTTTTTAAAGAAGTGTTATTGGTGGTTGTATATGATTTCATTGGAATCATTGTATGATCCGGTGGAATAAGGAGGATATTAGTGGACTTAAAACACTAATAATCATATGCTAAGTGAAATCATAATCGTTAATAACGAACTAAATGAAGAATGCATGAAAATCTTAAAACTTGTTATTGATGGACAAGTTTAAAACCATCGTGTATAATTTAGTTGCTATATTCTTGGTTAGAAGATTTTATATGGATAAGTTATGGAATTGTTCCAATTGGAACGGAGTAAAAATATGTTATAACGAAGTTATGATGAAAATTCTAGTAAAAGACGTTAACCGTTAAAATCGTAGTTAACTATGATTTCTGGTCTATTATGGAACATTGATAATGAACCTAAAAAATTAAGGCTATGTAAGTATGTTGAAGAACATGAAATTTATGAGCCATAGGCTCAAGAACGAACTCATTCGAGTATCGGATGAGTAAGTTACGGACGAACAAACAAAAAACGTTAAAAGATGTAGAATGAAAAAATGATGAAATTTGAGCCAATGAAAAGACTTATTAACGGATTTAGAAAAATATTATGTTCAGGGGAAATTGTAGAACTTAATGAAATTAAGAAAATGGCTTTGGAACAGATTTGTTTCGAGTTATATCGAGGAAGTTACTAGATTTCAAAGTAAGTGTTTTGATTAAGTTCGTCACTTAGAAAAATTTTCAAAAGAAATGGCATGGCGCCGCAGCAACAGAATGGAGGGAGGCTATTGCTACTGGGCGCCGTAACGCTGATTTTTCAAAGGGTCTTTGCACCACAGCACCGGACCAAGGCAAGACCCAAAGAAGAGTTTTTAACTACTCAGCTCTTGGGAAAAGTTTGAGGAATGATAATGAACTTAATGTTCACATAATGTAGGACTTTAATGAGTGATTAAACCTTATTATAAGGGTTTAACAATGATTAAAAGGTTGTGAAATGTAAACGTAAAATACGTGAACGATGATCATGTTTCGTATTCGCGTAGGACGGACATTCTAAGCATACATAGGTTGTATAACTTACATGTTAAGGAATGTTAATAAGACATAATATTTCAATGTTGGGAAGTCATAATGAAAGATAATAACTTACGAATGTTATTGGGTTAACGATTCGGATAAGCTATAAAGGAAGGAAAAGTTAGTATAAACAATGTGCTAAAATTATTTGGTAGCTAATTGGTGTGCTATATGATTATATCACGTAGAACATATAAAGACCAAAGTAAAGTTGAATTAAAACCTAGAACAAGCTTGAGGCAAGTTTTCTAACTCTTGTCTATTCCTTGTATTAAACAAGTTGTTAATTCATTTGATTTTTGTTCATATGAAATTGTATGATATGTTAAGTATACGCAATTTTTCCATGGACTTGTGTATTCCAACTTATGCAAATCTTTTAGTATTTGTACAAGTGTTCCAGCATGCTATGCCATGAAATGTTAAGGAAGTGTCACTGACATTTGATTCGACTAGACGAATGCTAAAATATTTTGTTGATTTATTATAACTCTTTCAACATATTATTGATGTTATCTTAAATTAATTGCTTTGGTAAGGATTCAAAGGTAAGCTTGATTAAGAATAAACAAATGTTTTAAGTCATATATCGACTGACACGGAAGGGTTTCACAAATTAAACGTAAATACGTTTAATGGAGAAGTGTTGATCAACATAGAGTACTATAGGTTGATCACCAAGAAGTGCTTGTAAGTAATATCGAACTTACGGTCTTAGTGTCTGGTTGTCCTTCTCAAAGAAAGAATGAAAAGAATTTTCATGGTCAATGACCAACTCAGAATTTTAAGTGATGTTTTGTCATCTGAAAATGTTTTGAAGGAAAGAAAAGTGTTATTGTGTTATTCATAGTACTTCATAACTATTTGTTTAGTTATTGAAGATAAATCATATGATTCTTGATTTTGTTGTTGTAGAAATATTAAACTTGATGGGCTATTTAATGCTCATACCTTGCTTAAATTATATGATTTCAGCTAAGGATGAACGAATGAAGGATTCAGTAAGGATAAAGGAAAGGCGAAGATGGATAAGTAGATTATCTTGTAATAGAATAGTATTATTTTCTTATTGAATAATATTATGACAAACAAGAATTGTAATGGTTATAGAAACTTGGGAATATGTTAGAATATGATCTAATAATTAGTAATTACATTCATGTTGTTAAGTTATATAGTTGAATTTATATAAATATTGTAGCGCCGTGTAACACCATATCTAGGGTTTGAAGGTACCCGGATTTGGGGACGTCACATCTAGAGCCAGCCACACGTACACCTGTTGCTAGCTGCAAGTGCTCCCGCAATTGGCCTTTGTGGGTCCCATAGTTTCAAAGTTCATGCATTCGGTCGTTACGCGATTTGTCGAAACGTTTGTATCTTTTAATTCAGGAATAGTTGGTGTAAGACCCCGAATTTTATGAAATGAAAGTATTCAATTTTCTTATAATTATTTTTTTTATTTCGTAAATGGTTAAATTGATAAAAGGTTAAAGTTAAGGGTGATATGTGAAAATTTTTGCAAAGTAAGCAAGTTGTTATAAAATATTCGTTTGGTCAGGGAATATTCTTTTTGTCGGGGAATATCCGTACGACGGCACAATCATTAGTGGACCCCACAACGGAAGTATTGTCGTAGTAAGAAAATAACAAAATTATCTTTTTATAAAAATAACGGCGAATGTTTTACCGTTAAACTGTTGAACTACCCTAGTAGTAAAGTAAAAGAATACTGCTGTGGTTACATAGTAGCACACCAGTATTAATTATTGATGCTTACGTAAGAAGTCACTCGCTTATACTCAATTATTGCTACAAGTGAATTCTTTTGCATCATATCTCTCTCATATTAATGATTCAATTATTGTCACAGTATCATCTGCATAATATTTATTATTATTAAATCAATAATTGAGACGGCAAAGTTATTCATATTATTATTTGCAATATTGACAATGTCTAGAAGTTCTGTCAAAGAGAGATTTGGTCACCTAATTGCGCGCCAATAAGGAGAAATCCTTATCGGAAAGCCCCCGCTTTCCTGGGAAAGACCTGGTTGTTAAATATTGTGAGTTATAATATTAATGATGAATAAGTTTGTATTGATTAAAGATGAAATTGATAGTTCCATTGTGTGGGAATTATTAGTGTTAGTGAAATTGGTGGTTTCAGGGAGAGCGTTTTTTGTGACTTCTCAAAAAGCAAGTAACCTGAACGAAGTTTGCGTATTTTACCCCTAACTATCCACATTAATCAAATCAACCCTTACTATTTCAAAATAATAAATAGAGAAAATTAAATTTCATTAATAATAAGTTGGGGTCTTATAGTAACCACTTTGGTGGTAATCATGGCCAAGATAATATGAGTGGAAATTTCAAGAAGAGAAGGTTCAACAACGATGGAAAGACAACAGCACCAACACCCATTTTCAAGGAAGGAGAACGACCACCAATTGTATGCTTCAAATGCGGAGGGGAGGGACATATCAGTCCAAACTGCGTGATGCAGTCCAAAGCATGTTACAACTGTGGAAAAGAAGGTCACCTAGCTCGATTTTGTAGTGCACCAAAGTCAAGTCCAGCTGGGACGGTGGCACCAAAGGTGGATACGGACAAAACAAAGTCGGTGGTTTCAGGGAGAGCGTTTTTTATGACTTCTCAAAAAGCAAGTAACCCAAACGAAGTTAGCACAGGTTAGTTAATTATAAATTTTTGTGAAGTCTATACCTTATTAGATACCGGTTCTACCCATTCTTTTATCTCTCTTGCTTGCGCTCAACGTTTAAATTTAACTCTGGAGAAGTTAGACTTTGATTTATCGGTTGAAACTTTGTTAGTAGAAACCTTCGTTACCTCCACTGTTTATAAATCTTGTTTGATTCAAATTGACACTTTCATGTTACCTGTTGATCTTATCTCTTTGAAAATACTTGCCTTTAATGTGATTTTAGGAATCGATTGGTTAACTACTCATCATGCTTTTCGTAAGGTTGTTAGCTTTCATATTCCTAACTAACCTGTTATGCGAATTCAAGCAACCAAACCACTAAAGTCAATCATTGTCATATCAAGCCATAAGTAAAGAGCCCCGAGCCTTTCGCTAGTGACTTCCAAGTCTTGGAATACACCGAAGCCGAACATTCCATAGGGGACGTTGTGAATAACAGTGGCAAGTTGATAGGTATCAATGTGACGTACTATCCAAGTCTTCGGATGAGAGTCACAGTTTTGAATGATATTTCTATTGTTAATAAATTTCCTGGCGTATTCTTGAAGACTTCTTAGCCTAACCCTAGAGCGTGAAATCGAATTTTGTATTGACCCCACTACAAAACCCATTTCTAAAACCCTAAAGTATTTCTTCACACAAAACGAACGTAACATGTGCCAAAGATGTTGGCTCGAGCTGTTGAAGACTACGACTATACCATTCAATATCATTATGGAAGAGCGAACGTGGTAGTTGGACGTTGAGTAGAGAAGATCGATGCGTTATGAGTGCGATGTTGTTAACACAAAAACCCATTTCGTATAACTTACAAATGATGAAGATAGAGTTAAAGACTCTAGGGACCCACGTGAAGATAACAAACATACGATTAGAATCAACTTTAATCGATAAAGTTAAAGCCGCTCAAGCTATAGACTTAGAGCTGATGAATGCGAAGAAGAAGGTTCAAGAGGGAGTTATTCTATAAGCAATAGTCGATGAAGAGAGGAAATCTCAACCCTCGATTTAATTGGCCCATTTGAAATCCTCGATCGAGTAGGAATTGTGGCCTATAGACTCGCTTTACCGCCAAGTATATCGCGTGTTCATAACATTTTTCACGTATCAATGTTACATAAATATGTGGACGACCCGAACCACATTATTCAATTGGAATTAGACGAGATAGCAGAAGATTTAGCGTATGAGGAGATACGTGTTAAAATCTTGGATAAGAAGGATCATATTCGACACTCAAAGGTTATACCTCAAGAGTTAGAATCTGAAATAAAGTCAAGGTATCCTCACCTCTTCAGCATACCAGGTACGTACGTAAATTTCGAAGGCGAAATTTCATAAGGAGGGCAGATTATAAGACCCCGAATTTTATGAAATGAAAGTATTCAATTTTCTTATAATTATTATTTTATTTCGTAAATGGTTAAATTGATAAAAGGCTAAAGTTAAGGGTGATATGTGAAAATTTTTGCAAAGTAAGCAAGTTGTTATAAAATATTCGTTTAGTCGAGGAATATTCTTTTTGTCAGGGAATATCCATACGACGGCACAATCATTGGTTGACACCACAACGGAAAATATTGTCGTAGTAAGAAAACGACAGAATTGTCTTTTTATAAAAATAACGGCGAAAGTTTTATCGTTAAACTGTTGAACTACCCGATAGTAAATGTACAGTAATACGCGTGGTTGCATAGTAGCACACGGTATTGATTATTGATGCTTCGTAAGAAGTCACTCAGTTATACTCAATTATTGCTACAGTAATTGATGCATCATATCTCTCATATTATTGATTCAATTATTGTCACAGTATCATCTGCATAATATTTATTATTATTAAATAAAAAATTGAGACGACAAAGTTATTCATATTATTATTTGGAATATTGACAATGTCTAGAAGTTCTGTCAAGGAGAGGTTTGGTCACCTAATTGCGCGCCAATAAGGAGAAATCCTTATCGGAAAGCCCCATCTTTCCTGGGAACGACCTGGTTGTTAAATATTATGAGTTATAATATTAATGATGAATAAGTTCGTGTTGATTAAAGATGAAATTGATAGTTCAATTGTGTGAGAATTATTAGTGTTCGTGAAAATCGATATTTATTTCGATAATAATTGATGTCTGGAGGTTATATTGACCAATCGGGTAATTAACCGAATAAATGAGCAATTAATTGCTATTAATTCACATGCTTATAACTATGTGTTCACATTGTGTACTATTGATTCACATGATTTACTATTAGGGGAGTTGGTGCAAGATTGATAATACTTGCATGACTAAATTAGAAATGGAGGTATAGTTGAAGGTACTATACTGTAATTTTTTTTTTTCACATGATTGGAACTATTGAGTCACATGATTTACTATTGATTCACATGATTTACTATTAGGGGAGGTGGTGCAAGTTTGATAATACTTGCAGGACTAAATTAAAAATGAAGAAAAAGAGGAAGGTATTATACTGTAATATTTCGAGCCCCAAAATATGCAATTATCGAAACTATATTTTCCTATAAATAGAAGCTCATTTTTCCTTCATTTCTCACCAATTCAATAAAGCTATAGATAAATTATTATAGAAAGAAATTATAGAGAGAAAGAAGAAGAGAAATACGCTACCACACTATTCTAGTATCCAGTTTTCTTCTAAGGTAAGGGGTATTATTTCTTTCCTATTCATGAAGAGAGTTATTTTCTTTCAATACTCATAAGAGTTGTTATTCCATTCTTTATTATTCTGTTGGAATAACCTGTTATGCAAGGCGGTCTATCACATGCTCGGTGAATTCTTTTGTTATTCCATTCTTTATTATTCATTGGAATAACTTTGTTTTGTGCTTGATCTATCGCATGCCCGGTGAATTCTTTTGTTATTCCATTCTTTATTATTCTGTTGGAATAACTTTGTATGCTTGCCTCATCGCATGTACCAGTGAATTCTTGTGTTATTCCATTATTTATTATTCTTTGAATAACTTTGTTTTGTGCTGATCTATCGCATGCATGGTGAATTCTTCTGTTATTCCATTCTTTATTATTCTGTTGGAATAACCTGTCTATGTGGACTACCGCATGCATGGTGAATGATCCTTCGTATTCATTCCTTATTACATTGTGGAAATGATCTGTTTACGTGGATTACCGCATGGCGGGCAAAAATCCATTTGCAGTTTCATATATTCTATTATACTAAGTTGGTTAAAGTTTTGGCTTTTATACTCCATGAAATTAGTACAATATCCTGGATATTTGCGCTTCATCTAGTATCTTTTCATGAAAATATTCTTCTGAGCATTCTTGAATTTTACTCCATAAAACAGTATCATGTTGACAATTTGGACGTTATTGATTTCTGGATAAATTAAATTATAAATCTTTAAAAATTTATCCTTGAACTTGTTTTATTGAATTCTTATATCATTGTCATCATCCTCATGTTTATAATATGTTGAAAGTCATATGTGGTCCAGAGTATAGATGGACTTGGTATGATTATGACCAAGTTGATTATTCGATATAATCTTAATAGTAATGTTACAAATGATGTGGTAAAAGTCCTCATTGGCCATAGTGCATTGATGGACAGTTGTTGGCATGATCATGACCATTGATGAATACAAGAATATCCTTGTCACGTAGTGCATGTGTGATGCCCTCAAAATTGGTATACTTCACCAATCTTGGGTTGCCAGAAAATACACTACTTACAACTCCATTTATACAACTGTCGTGCAAAATACGATAACTCATATACTGTGAGTTTCAATACAAATATTGTTACGTATATAATACTACAATATTCATATTTAAATTATTACAATGCCATATAAAGTACAGCAGCAATTATATCAAGTCCCCGAAGGAACACGAGAAGATTTCTGTTCTCCTCATTCTAATGGAGTGCACCTTTGACGCTTCCATATTCTGATTTGCCTCACCCTATAGTTGTTCACCAAAATTAAATATCAAATGATGTATAAAACATGTCACACAAATTTTAAGTTCTCAGTACAATTATTATTCCACACCGTTTCATAATTTGATTAGGCTTGTGACTAATTCGTAGCACCACCCCATGTTCTCTCTGCAAGTCCTTGCTACACTTTTATTACCTAAAAGGGGTGATAAAGTAAAAGGGTGAGCACAAATAGCCCAGTAAAGAATATCATGACTTAAGATAATTAAATTATCAATAGTCTTCATCAATAATAATTCAAATATTTAGAACATATGGTAGAAGATAAAAGTTTCCAACCATAATAGCAGCGGAATCAACAATTCATTAGAAGAGTCAAGTAGAACATGATGTCTACTATCTCCTCTAGATTAAAAGTTCATCGTTAATATTTTATTCCTGTAATAATCATAAACAGTTCTTGGTTATACCCATGAAAAAGAGAACTCTCTTCACCTGTCTTCACCTGAACCACCACAGATTATAATTAAATCACAATTCATATTTATAATCAAGTAAATCAACAATTCAACTTTGCACTATATGCCAAAGATATACAAATCGTAAAACTAATAACCAATACCCATCTTTGCACTATGTGCCAAAGATATACAACTCATAAAACTAATAATTAACACCCATCTTTGCACCACGTGCCAAAGATATACAATCATAAAACCAATAATGCCGAGACTCAAACTTAATAGTATCACGACCACTTAATTATCCATGCACTACGGGCCAAGGATATTCGTGTTTTCAATCTTGTCATGATTATACCGAATGATCCTCGGTCATAATCATGCCAAGTCCATCTATGCACTACGGCCAAAGATGACTTTTACCACATTGTTTTGTAACATTACTACCATGATTATACCGAATAATCTCTCTCGTCATAATCATACCAAGTCCATCTATGCACTACTGGCCATAGATGACTTTCAACACAATATAAGCATGAGAATGATGACAATGATATATATAATGAATAAACATAGATCATCATAATAATAAGATAACATAGATCTTAGTGATTTTCAACTTAATTATCCAGAGTCCAAATTGATAACATAATAATAGATGAAGCACAAACTATTAAGGATATTCTAATCCTTTCAAGACCTTTCATCATTTAATGACAAGATGAAGAAATGAATAATAACATCTTACCATAATATGGAGCATGAAAGAAAATGATATCACTTTACCATAAAAATGATACCCCTTACCACAATAATGATATCCCTTACGTTCGCATGTGACTTGATTCTGCTTTCTGTGTAATTGATCAACTTAAACAATGCTTGCATTCCTTATCTACACTTGGAGTAACAATACACTCAATAGAAATACTCACAATATTATACTCACAATAAGAATTCTATATTTTTAGTATAGTGATGGTGTGTGTTTAGTTGCTCAACCGGGCAACCTATTTATACTGAAAATTGAGGAAACAATTAGCACACATGCTTTGACAAAATAATCAAATGAGGTATATAATAATGGTAGTGGAATTTATGGTCTCGTAGAGAAAATTAAACCAATTTGTACACGTTTTAACAATATTTGTTCAATAATAGAGTTGTGGTCCATACTACTTTAGAAAAAGTAGAGTGTCGGCAAGTCCTGCCAAACTTACTTTTGTAAAAAGAAAATAATTGAACAACATCTGTATATCATATTTATCATTAATCAACACCCTTTTCAATCTTTGAACCATTATTCATAATTATTAACATAGACTCTCAATATTGCCAACTGGTTTAATTATATCATATCAAATAATATGAGTCCTTGTGCAATAACTACTGTGACAATTATTGAATAAAAGACTGAGTGACTCCTTACGTAATTAAGAATCAATAATATAAATCATTGTGTAATAACTACTGTGACGATTATTGAATAAAATATTGAATGGCTTCTTACGTAAGAATTAAATCAATACCTTGCTATAAACAATTTAAATTTTATTAATACTAAGGATCAATATCAATTCATATTTATCTCGAATAACATATAAACCAACTAATAATTCATTATTCATTTAAGTTGTCTTTATTTATCGCATAATATCATTATATTTAATAATGTTCATATTTTATAACCTATAACAACATCCTTTATCGTCGAAAACATTACATGTTACATACGTGCATGCACGACGTCTTCCGATTGCCTCTGAATGCACATCAGTCCATAAAATAGTCATTTTAGGCCTTGATGCCGACCTCAAATCTCAAAACATAAAGAATGAAAGTTTTAGGTCTACTCTTTATCTTTTCGAATCATCCTGAATCACCTTAGTCGGAGTTCATATGAAAACGTTATGCCCAATTTACTAAAGGATGTCCGGACAGATTTTGGCTTAACACTTGACCAGCGCCTAGGCGCCCAAATTTGGCCTTGGACAAGTGCCTAGGTGCCCAAGAATAGATTCTAAGCGCCGAGCCTACGACACACATACTTCAAATCTTCATAACTCCTTCATCCGTTATTGGAATTAGTCCGTTTTCGAGGCTATGGAAAGCTTATAACATGCTCTACAAAACCCCCATGATTTCATAAATTTTTTAGATTCATTAATTAGTCCATAGGTTGGCTCAAAAGTGCTCCAAGACAAAGATTTCCATCGTTTAACATGATTTATTTAAAACTTTCACCATTTAATTGCTTTTAACTCCAATTCGGTTCATTCAAGTCAAGGTTATGTTCTTAACTCGTAGA
Organism: Panax quinquefolius; assembly: GCA_020205615.1. NCBI lineage: Eukaryota > Viridiplantae > Streptophyta > Magnoliopsida > Apiales > Araliaceae > Panax > Panax quinquefolius. The sequence continues at coordinate 51,242,205 of CM035166.1, read as the reverse complement.
AATATAACATACAATTATCAAACTAATCTTTCAAACATAAAACATAAGAATACAAGGTTCTCAAACTCGGTCCAAAAACTATCCAACATGGTTCTTTGTCAATCTTTCCACCCTTTATACATAGGTTCGAATTTTGTGTGTTTTGGTTTCACTTTGATTCTCTTAATAGTTCATTTAGCTTCTGAGAATCATTCTTAAGAAGATTCTTTACACATATAACTCAAAATAACATCTAACACGATATGAAGCTTAAAGAGAAAAATGGAGATTTAAGGTTTTAAGAACTTACTTCTTAGATTTTCCTCCCCTAAGATGTTAGATGATGTGCTAGAGATGGTTAAGATAACCTCCACTACTTCCTTGATGCTTCTCGTAGCTCAAAAAGAAAAACTTCATCATCAAACCCATTTATTTCTCTCTCTAGGATTCTTGGAGCTTGATGAAGAAGATGATGAATAGTGGTTATGGAGGTTGTATAAGGAGTCTTCTTACTAATTTCTCTCCTCTACTCAAGTCATATCTAAGCTCTCCCTCTCCCCCTCTCTTCTTCTCTGATTCTTTCTTTCTTTCTTTCTTTCTTATCCTTTCATTTTCTTTCTCTTATCTTCTTTCTCTTTCTCTTCTCTATTTTCCTTATTTTCTCCCATGAGTGGGAATAAGGTAGAAGTATCATCCCTTTCCTCTTTATTTGCTCATTTATCCAATTAATTGTTCATTTGACCATTTATCAACTTTAACATTTTACAATTATAGAATAATAATCATAAATTAAATTAGACTTTTATTTTATAAAAGTCGGGGTTTTACAATCACCCCACCTTATGAAATTTTGCTTTCGAAATTTACGTACGTACCTGGAATTCCGAAGAGATAAGAATTTCAAATTCTAGCTCCCAGGCTACTTCCTCTGTCTCATGGTTCATCCATTTCTCAATTCCTGTATTTCAGATATTATTCTAGAATACAGATTCAAAATAAGGGTTAATTGATATGCCACATATTATCCCTATACTCTGACCGACCAATTAAATACCAAATAAACTTAGGTAGGTCATACTAGCGAAGGAATTCTCCGTCTCTCCCCTACTAGTTCTTATCTCACATTTCAGCCAGGAATCATATCCCAAAGCTTTGATACCAAATGTGACGCCCCCAAAATAGGTATACGCCACCCATCTTGGGTCGCCAGAAAATACACTACTTACAACTCCATTTATACAATTGTCGTGCAAAATACGACGACTCATATACTATGAGTTTCAATACAAATATTGTTACGTATATAATACGACAATATTCATATTTAAATTATTACAATGCCATATAAAGTACAGCAACAATTATATCAAGTCCCCAAAGGAACACGAGAAGATTTATGTTCTCCTCATTCTAATGGAGTGCACCTTTGACGCTTCTATATTCTGATTCGCCTCACCCTATTGTTGTTCACCAAAATTAAAAATCAAATGATGTATAAAACATGTCACACACATTTTAAGTTCTCAGTACAATTATTATGCCACACCGTTTCATAATTTGATTAGGCTTGTGACTAATTCGTATCACCACCCCATGTTCTCTCTGCTAGTCCTTGCTACACTTTTATTACATGAAAGGGGTGATAAAGTAAAAGGGTGAGCACAAATAGCCCAGTAAAGAATATCATGACTTAAGATAATTAAATTATCAATAGTCTTTATCAATAATAATTCAAATATTTAGAACATATGGTAGAAGATAAAAGTTTCCAACCATAATAGCAGCGGAATCAACAATCCATTAGAAGAGTCAAGTAGAACATAATGTCTACTATCTCCTCTAGATTAAAAGTTCATCGTTAATATTTCATTCCTGTAATAATCATCAACAGTTCTTGGTTATACCCAAGAAATAGAGAACTCGCATCACCTGTGTTCACCTGAACCACCACAGATTATAATTAAATCACAATTCATATTTATAATCAAGTAAATCAATAGTCCAACTTTGCACTATATGCCAAAGATATACAACTATAAAACTAATAACCAACAGTCCATCTTTGCACTACAGGCCAAAGATATACAACTGTAAAACCAATAATCAATAGTCCATCTTTGCACTACAGGCCAAAGATATACAACTGTAAAACCAATAACGTTGAGACTCAGCTTAATAGTATCACGACCACGAATTATCCATGCACTACGGGCCAAGGATATTCGTGTTTTAAATTACGGTCATGATTATACCGAATGATCCCTGGTCATAATCATGCCAAGTCCATCTATGCACTACGGGCCAAAGATGACTTTTACTACATCGTTTGTAGCATTACGGCCATGATTATACCTAATAATCTCCGTCATAATCATACCAAGTCCATCTATGCACCATCTTGGCCATAGATGACTTTCAAACAACAATATAAGCATGAGAATGATGACAATGATATATATAATGAATAAACATAGATCATCATAATAATAAGATAACATAGATCTTAGTGATTTTCAACTTAATTATCCAGAGTCCAAATTGATAACATAATAATAGATGAAGCAAAAACTATTAAGGATATTCTAATCCTTTCAGGACCTTTCATCATTTAATGACAAGATGAAGAAATGAATAATAACATCTTACCATAATATGGAGTATGAAAGAAAATGATATCACTTTACCATAAAATGATACCCCCTTACCACAATAATGATATCCCTTACCTTACCTTGTGACTTGACTTGATTTTTCGTGAAATTGATCAACCTAAACAATTCTTGCATTCCTTATCTACACTTGGAGTAACAATACACTCAATAGAAATACTCACAATATTATACTCACAATAAGAATTCTATATTTTTAGTATAGTGATGGTGTGTGTTTAGTTGCTCAACCGGGCAACCTATTTATACTGAAAATTGAGGAAACAATTAGCACACATGCTTTGACAAAATAATCAAATGAGGTATATAATAATGGTAGTGGAATTTATGGTCCCGCAGAGAAAATTAAACCAATTTGTACACGTTTTAACAATATTTGTTCAATAATAGAGTTGTGTCCATACTACTTTAGAAAAAGTAGAGTGTCGGCAAGTCCTGCCAAACTTACTTTTGTAAAAAGTAAATAATTGAACAACATCTATATATCTTACTTATCATTAATCAACACCCTTTTCAATCTTTGAACCATTATTCATAATTATTAACATAGACTTTCAATATTGCCAACTGGTTTAATTATATCATATCAAATAATATGAGTCAATGTGCAATAACTACTGTGACAATTATTGAATAAAAGACTGAGTGACTTCTTACGTAATTAAGAATCAATTATATAAATCACTGTGTAATAACTACTGTGATGATTATTGAATAAAATACTGAATGGCTTCTTACGTAAGAATCAAATCAATATCTTGCTATAAACAATTTAAATTTTATTAATAGTAAGGATCAACATCAATTCATATTTATATCGAATAACATATAAACCAACTAATAATTCATTATTCATTTAAGTTGTCTTTATTTATCACATAATATCATTATATTTAATAATGTTCATGTTTTATAACCTATAACAACATCCTTTATCGTCAAAAACATTACACGTTACATATGTGCATGCCCGACGTCTTTCGATTGCCTCTGAATGCACATCAGTCCATACAATAGCCATTTTAGGCCTTGATACCGACCTCAAATCTCAAAACATAAAGAATAAAAGTTTTAGGTCTACTCTTTATCTTTTCGAATCATCCTGAATCACCTCAATCGAAGTTCATATGAAAACGTTATGCCCAATTTACTAAAGGATGTCCGGACAGATTTTGGCTTAACCCTTGACCAGCGCCTAGGCGCCCAAATTTGGCCTTGGGCAAGCGCCTAGGCGCCCAAGAACAGATTCTAAGCGCCGAGCCTAGTGCCTAGGCGCTCGACCTTTGTTACTTAACTCCAATTTTTCAGATTTTGCAACTTTCAACACACATACTTCAAATCTTCATAACTCCTTCATCCGTTATTGGAATTAGTCTGTTTTCGAGGCTATGGAAAGCTTATAACATGCTCTAAAAAACCCCCATGATTTCATAATTTTTTAGATTCATTAATTAGTCCATAGGTTGGCTCAAAAGTGCTCCAAGACAAAGATTTCCATCGTTTAAAATGATTTACGAAAACTTTCACCACGAATTCGTTTTAACTCCAATTCGGTTCATTCAAGTTGGGTTATGTTCTTAACTCAGAGAAATATAACATACAATTATCAAACTAATCTTTCAAACATAAAACATAAGAATACAAGGTTCTCAAACTCAGTCCAAAAATTATCCAACATGGTTCTTTGTCAATCTTTCTACCCTTTATACATAGGTTCGAATTTTGTGTGTTTTGATTTCACTTGGATTCTCTTAATAGTTCATTTAGCTTCTGAGAATCATTCTTAAGAAGATTCTTTACACATATAACTCAAAATAACATCTAACACGATATGAAGCTTAAAGAGAAAAATGGAGATGTAAGGTTTTAAGAACTTACTTCTTAGATTTTCCTCCCCTAAGATGTTAGATGATGTGCTAGAGATGGTTAAGATAACCTCCACTACTTCCTTGATGCTTCTCGTAGCTCAAAAAGAAAAACTTCATCATCAAACCCATTTATTTCTCTCTCTAGGATTCTTGGAGCTTGATGAAGAAGATGATGAATAGTGGTTATGGAGGTTGTATAAGGAGTCTTCTTACTAATTTCTCTCCTCTACTCAAGTCATACCTGAGCTCTCCCTCTCCCCCTCTCTTCTTCTCTGATTCTTTCTTTCTTTCTTTCTTATCCTTTCATTTTCTTTCTGTTATCTTCTTTCTCTTTCTCTTCTCTATTTTCCTTATTTTCTCCCGTGAGTGGGAATAAGGTAGAAGTATCATCCCTTTCCTCTTTATTTGCTCATTTATCCAATTAATTATTCATTTGACCATTTATCAACTTTAACATTTTACAATTATAGAATAATAATCATAAATTAAATTAGACTTTTATTTTATAAAAGTCGGGGTTTTACAGCATGGATAATTTGTGGTCGTGATACTAATGAATATCCTTGGTCGTAGTACAGGGATGGTGGTTTATTTATTAAGCTGAGTCTCAGCGATAAAACTGATGAAAGCCCTTTAAAATCATAAAAGATAGTAGATTTTATTCTCTACTTGACTCTTCTAATGGATTGCTTATTCCGCTGCAGTTAAACTTGATGTTTGTTATATTTTATCAGTTTAACACTGTCGAAGGCTAACGATAAATTATTCTGCATTATCTTAGTCATAATATTTCTTACTTGGCTAGTTGAGCTCACCCTTTCTTTCACTGTTCTCTTCAGGAAATGAAAATATAGCTAGGGACGAGTCGGGGAACGGATTGACGGTCCAGATGGTTGTTTTAGTAGTTCTCACTATTCTATAAAATAGTGTGACAATAAATGTAATGAGGACTCCATTGAGTGTGGATATTGTCTAGATGACAATATTCCTATTAAAACTCTTAGATTATGTTTTTTCGTATTTTACACAGACTGTTGTATAATTAAGTTGTATTTGAATTTTATACCATGTATTTGGCAACTCAAGATGGGTGATGTATACCTATTTTGGTGGCATCACAGTTGGTATCAAAGCTTAGGGATATGATCCCTGGCTGAGATGTGAGACAAGAACTAGGAGGGGAGAGACGGGGAATTCCTTCGCTACTTTGACCTACGTAAGTTTATTTGGTATTTAATTGGTTGGTCAGAGTATAGGGATAATATGTGATATGTCAATTAACCCTTGTTTTGTGGTAGTATTTTAAAATGGCATCCGAAAATGTTGAGATAAGCAATGAAGCACATGAGACCGTTGAGTCACCAACAATCAATATCCAAGATAATGTGCAACAGGAAGACAATAATCCTCAGGTAAATAATAACACCGATGAAATGATGAACGATGGGATGTTCAGAGGCTTTATGCAATTCATGCAACATCAGACGAGAGAGACTCATGTTCATAATGCAGGTGGAAATAATGGCAACCCACGGCTGGACACTGCTAAGCAGTTCAAGGAGCTGAGACCGCCAGAGTTTTTGGGAAAACCAGAACCACTTAAGGCGGAGACGTGGTTAAAGCAGATCACCAAGATATTTGATGTCTTGGGATGCTCCGAGGAGAAAAAGGTTCCATTTGCCACCTTTATGTTGCGTGAAGAGGCAGATTACTGGTGGGAATCTATAAAACGCGTACCGACTGGCCTTTTCAAGATGTCTTGGGAGAAGTTCCAAGAACTGTTCAATGACAAGTACTTTCCCGAAAGTATTCGTCACATGAAGGAGGTGGAGTTCATCAAGTTGGAGCAAAACAATATGACTATGTCGCAATACGAGGCTAAATTTGCGGAGTTATCCCGGTTTGCATACCATTTGGTCGATAATGAGGAGCGAATGACGCGAATATTTCTAAGAGGTTTGAAACACAAAATACGTAAATACCTCATTTCTCATAAATTGTGTTTGTATTCAGATGTTGTGAATAGGGCTCAATTATTGGAGCGCGATAATGAGTCAGCACAACCAAAAGGCAACGACCAACAACAGGATAATAATCATACCGGTGGCAACGGCCATCAGAACAATGATAACCATCGTGGGGGAAATTATCATGCCAAGAATGGTAACTGTGACGCCCCCAAAATAGGTATACATCACCCATTCTGAGTTGTCAATACATGGTACAGAAACAACTACAACTTTATTATTACAACAGTAAAACTGTGAGTTTGAATACAAATATTATCTTCTAGACAATATCTATACTCAAATAAATCCTCATCACATTTATTGATACATTATTTTACAAAAAATGGTGAGGACTACTAAACAATTCTTTCTAAAACCTTCATTCCATACCCAGACCGCACTCGCTATATTCTCGCCTCCCGAGAAGAAAAATGGAACAAAAAGGAAAAGGGTGAGCTCAACTAGCCCAAAGAAAGAATATTATAACTAAGATAATATACAACAAGTTATCGTTAGTCTTCAACAGGGAAAAATCTAATAGAATACAATAGACAACAAATTTTAAATCAATATTCGCAATGAAAATAATAATTCATTAGAAGAGTTAAGTAGAGAATGCAAACTACTATCTTCTATGTATGAATTTAAAAGTTCATAAATCTATCTTTTATCCTGTAACATCAATCAATATACATACGAATCAAATATTCATCTTTGCACTCTGATGACTAAAGATATTCATCATTGGTCATGTTCATCTAAACACCTGTTCATCTTTGCACTACAGGCCAAAGATATTCTTCAGAAATCATTCATCTTTGCACTCTAGGCCAAAGATATTCAATAATATCATCATTTAAGACTGAGGATGATGAAAATATTTTTAAAGAAACGAATCCAAATTGAAACAAAATGACAAGGATTAAGGATTAAGGATTCGTACTTTGTTTTATCCATGTTCAAAAATACCTCAAAAATGATCATAGTGGTGTAAAATTCAAGAATGATCAAAACATGGATACAATCAAAGCTAGTATCCAGAATAGATATTTTGGACAAAAAGAAGAAATTTTATTTTTCAGTGAATAGTGTCGTATACGTGAATAGTGCCGTATACGTGAATAGTAACTCCGACACCAAAAGATAGAAATTTCCCAAAAACATCTTCACGCTTCATGAATAGTACTCGTGAATAGTAACTCGTGAATAGTAACTCATGAATAGTAACTCGTGAATAGTAACTCATGAATAGTAACTCATGAATAGTAACCCCGACATGGAAAAGTTCCAAATTTGATAAAAAGTTTCAACCAATATTTCAAAGATAATGATATTGAAGAAATAATATCATTTGAGAAGAAAATAACATCTCTTACCTCGAAAGATTAGTACTTTATTTGGAATCTAGGGTATAGTGCTAAAGGAACTTGCACCGCCTAACAATACTCAAAGTATACTCACAAGAATACGCTCAATATATCGAGAGAGAAATAGAGAGAAACTTGGGTTTACGTGTGTTTTCAATTCTAACCTAAGCACCCTATTTATAGGAAAATGCTTAGAACACCAAAGTAGAAAATTGAATATAATATTAATATATTTTTCACATTTTCTTTAGCCCACTTTTAGACAACTGATCTCAGCCCATTTGAATCACATGTGAGGCCAACTTAGTTGCAAAAAACGTTTTCTCAAAATAATTAACTAAAACTCCCAAAATTAATTATTTCGTAACTTCAATAATTCATAATAAATAGCCCTTTTATCAGAAAATTCAAATCTCATGAGTTTTTATAGAAAATTCAATTCTCTACAACTTTACAGAAGAAAGTTTTTCCAAATTCCAAACATAAATTGACCGAAATCCACAAACAGGCGATTTTTACAGCTATAATCAAATTTCGAATAATAAATGGGGTCCAACCGAGCATGTTTAACATGTTTTAAATATTTATTGCAACAAAAAATACTCTTCCTCCTCAGATACTCATATATCCCACATTCGTTGTAAAAATATCACCATTATTATATTATTATAATATAATAATATATTTAAATAAATTATTTTATCGTAAAAGATAAAATTTCAATTTTCAACAATTGTCACATTAAAAATTTTCTCCATCTATATCCACATAAAATTAATATTTTCCTTATCATATGAATCAATAATTAATTATTCACAAATAATATTATAAAATCACAATATTGACAACTAGGCAGTTCCCAGGAAAGAGGGGGCTTTCCAATAAGAATTTCTCCTTACTGGCAAGCAAGTAGGTGACCAAACCTCTCCTTAGGCGTAACTTTCTAGACATTGCCAATAATGTTATCTAATAATATTATTCAGATAATATGAATTATTGCTTCGATAATGAAAAATCTTGTGTAATGACAATTATTCAAAAACAAAGAATATAAAATATCAACGCAAAGACAATTATTAAATCAATAAAATAATCGAATAAGTAATTACCGTAACCATTATTGAGTAGTGCCTTCTTACGTAAGAATCAATAATTGGTGCAATACCGCTGGTGCTCTTGTGTTTTAACCACCGAGTATTTTAACAAAGATAATTCGTGAATAACTACACCGTTATTTTTAAACAACTTATATTTATCGTTTTTCTTCATCAAATCGCTTTTCAGTTATGGGGCCCACACATGGGTCGCTACTGTTGTATTTAATATTCCCGACATGCATTTAATATTCCACGACACCAAACGAATATTCCCCGACAACAATGAATATTTTATAACCACTTGCTTATTTTGAAATATTTGCGTATTTTACCCTAACTATCCACATTAATCAAATCAACCCTTACTATTTCAAAATAATAAATAGAGAAAATTAAATTTCATTAATAATAAGTTGGGGTCTTATAGTAACCACTTCGGTGGTAATCATGGCCAAGATAATATGAGTGGAAATTTCAAGAAAAGAAGGTTCAACAACGATGGAAAGACAACAGCACCAACACCCATTTTCAAGGAAGGAGAACGACCACCAATTGTATGCTTCAAATGCGGAGGGGAGGGACATATCAGTCCAAACTGCGTGATGCAGTCCAAAGCATGTTACAACTGTGGAAAAGAAGGTCACCTAGCTCGATTTTGTAGTGCACCAAAGTCAAGTCCAGCTGGGACGGTGGCACCAAAGGTGGATACGGACAAAACAAAGTCGGTGGTTTCAGGGAGAGCGTTTTTTGTGACTTCTCAAAAAGCAAGTAACCCAAACGAAGTTAGCACAGGTTAGTTAATTATAAATTTTTGTGAAGTCTATACCTTATTAGATACCGGTTCTACCCATTCTTTTATCTCTCTTTCTTGCGCTCAACGTTTAAATTTAACTCTGGAGAAGTTAGACTTTGACTTATCGGTTAAAACTTCGTTAGTAGAAACCTTCGTTACCTCCACTGTTTATAAATCTTGTTTGATTCAAATTGACACTTTCAAGTTACCTGTTGATCTTATCTCTTTGAAAATACTTGCCTTTGATGTGATTTTAGGAATCGATTGGTTAACTACTCATCATGCTTTTCGTAAGGTTGTTAGCTTTCATATTCCTAACCAACCTGTTATGCGAATTCAAGCAACCAAACCACTAAAGTCAATCATTGTCATATCAAGCCATAAGTAAAGAGCCCCGAGCCTTTCGCTGGTGACTTCCAAGTCTTGGAATACACCGAAGCCGAACATTCCGTAGGGGACGTTGTGAATAACAGTGGCAAGTTGATAGGTATCAATGTGACGTACTATCCAAGTCTTGGGATGAGAGTCACAGTTTTGAATGATATTTCTATTGTTAATAAATTTCCTGGCGTATTCTTGAAGACTTCTTAGCCTAACCCTAGAGCGTGAAATCGAATTTTGTATTGACCCCACTACAAAACTCATTTCTAAAACCCTAAAGTATTTCTTCACCCAAAACGAACGTAACATGCGCCAAAGATGTTGGCTCGAGTTGTTGAAGACTACGACTATACCATTCAATATCATTATGGAAGAGCGAATGTGGTAGTTAACGCGTTGAGTAGAAGATCGTATGCGTTTACGAGTGCGATATTGTTAACACAAAAACCCATTTCGTATAACTTACAAATGATGAAGATAGAGTTAAAGACTCTAGGGACCCACGTGAAGATAATAAATATACGATTAGAATCAACTTTAATCGATAAAGTTAATGCCGCTCAAGCTACAGACTTAGAGCTGATGAATGTGAAGATGAAGGTTCAAGAGGGCGTTATTCTATAAGCAATAGTCGATGAAGAGAAGAAATCTCAACCCTTGATTTAATTGGCCCATTTGACATCCTCGATCGAGTAGGAACTGTGGCCTATAGACTCAATTTACCGCCAAGTATATCGCGTGTTCATAACGTTTTTCACGTATCAATGTTACGTAAATATGTGGACGACCCGAACCACATTATTGAACTGGAATTAGATGAGATAGCAGAAGATTTAGCGTATGAGGAGATACGTGTTAAAATCTTGGATAAGAAGGATCATATTCGACACTCAAAGGTTATACCTCAAGAGTTAGAATCTGAAATGAAGTCAAGGTATCCTCACCTCTTCGGCATACTAGGTGCGTACGTAAATTTCGAAGGTGAAATTTCATAAGGAGGGTAGATTGTAAGACCCTGAATTTTATGAAATGAAAATATTCAATTTTCTTATAATTATTATTTTATTTCGTAAATGGTTAAATTGATAAAAGGCTAAAGTTAAGGGTGATATGTGAAAATTTTTGCAAAGTAAGCAAGTTGTTATAAAATATTCGTTTGGTCGGGGAATATTCTTTTTGTCAGGGAATATCCGTATGACGGCACAATCATTGGTGGATCCCATAATGGAAGTATTGTCGTAGTAAGAAAACGACAGAATTATCTTTTTACAAAAATAACGGAAAAAGTTTTATCGTTAAACTATTGAACTACCCGATAGTAAATGTACAGTAATACGCGTGGTTGCATAGTAGCACACGGTATTGATTTTTGATGCTTACGTAAGAAGTCACTCAGTTATACTCAATTATTGCTACAGTAATTGATGCATCATATCTCTCATATTATTGATTCAGTTATTATCACAGTATCATCTGCATAATATTTATTATTATTAAATAAATAATTGAGACGACAAAGTTATTCATATTATTATTTGTAATATTGACAATGTCTAGAAGTTCTGTCAGGGAGAGGTTTGGTCACCTAATTGCGCGCCAATAAGGAGAAATCCTTATCGGAAAGCCCCTCTTTCCTGGGAATGACCTGGTTGTTAAATATTATGAGTTATAATATTAATGATGAATAAGTGCGTGTTGATTAAAGATGAAATTGATAGTTCCATTGTGTGGAAATTATTAGTGTTAGTGAAAATCGACATTTATTTCGATAATAATTGATGTCTGGAGGTTATATTGACCAATCGGGTAATTAACCGAATAAATGAGCAATTAATTGCTATTAATTCACATGCTTATAACTATGTGTTCACATTGTGTACTATTGATTCACATGATTTACTATTAGGCGAGTTAGTGCAAGATTGATAATACTTACATGACTAAATTAGAAATGGAGGAATAGTTGAAGGTACTATACTGTAATTGTATTTTTTCACATGATTAGATTTATTGAGTCACATGATTTACTATTGATTCACATGATTTACTATTAGGGGAGGTGGTGCAAGTTTGATAATACTTGCAGGACTAAATTAAAAATGAAGAAAAAGAGGAAGGTATTATACTGTAATATTTCGAGCCCCAAAACGTGCAATTATCGAAACTATATTTTCCTATAAATAGAAGCTCATTCTTCCTTCATTTCTCACCAATTCAATAAAGCTATAGAGCAATTATTATAGAGAGAAAGAAGAAGAGAAGTACGCTACCTCACTATTCCAGTATCCAGTTTTCTTCTAAGGTAAGGGGTATTATTTCTTTCCTATTCATGAAGAGAGTTATTTTCTTTCAATACTCATAAGGGTTGGTATTCCATTCTTTATTATTCTGTTGGAATAACCTGTCTGTGCAGTCTATCATATGCCTGTTGAATTCTTTTGTTATTCCATTCTTTATTATTCTGTTGGAATAACCTGTCTGTGCGGTCTATCGCATGCCTGGTGAATTCTTTTGTTATTCCATTTTTTATTATTCTGTTAGAATAACCTGTATACGCGTTCTATCGCATGCCTGGTGAATTCTTGTGTTATTGCATTCTTTATTATTCTGTTGGAATAACCTGTCTGTGCAGTCTATCGCATGCATGGTGAATTCTTCTGTTATTCCATTCTTTATTATTCTGTTGGAATAACCTGTCTATGTGGACTACCGCATGCATGGTGAATGATCCTTCGTATTCATTTCTTATTACATTGTGGAAATGATCCATCTACGTGATTTCGTATTTATGGGCAAAAATCTATTTGCAGTTTCATATATTCTATTATACTAAGTTGGTTAAAGTTTTGGCTTTTATACTCCATGAAATTAGTACAATATCCTGGATATTTGTGCTTCATCTAGTATGTTTTCATGGAAATATTCTTCTGAGCATTCTTGAATTTTACTCCACAAAACAGTATCATGTTGACAATTTGGACGTTATTGATTTCTGGATAAATTAAATTATAAATCTTTAAAAATTTATCCTTGAACTTGTTTTATTGAATTCTTATATCATTGTCATCATCCTCATGTTTATAATATGTTGAAAGTCATCGTGTCTCAGAGTGCATAGATGGACTTGGTATGATTATGACGAGGATTATCTAAGTATAATCATTAATCGTAATGTTACAAATGATGTGGTAAAAGTCCTCATTAGTCGTAGTGCATTTATGGACGTTGTTGGCATGATCATGACCATTGATGAATACACGAATATCTTTGGCCCGTAGTGCATGGATAATTTGTGGTCGGATATTAATGAATATCCCCGCCAGTAGTGTGGGGATGATGTGGTTTATTTATTAAATTTCGAGTCTCAAATGATAAAAGCGATGAAAAACCTTTTAAATCTTAGAAGATAATAGATTTTATTCTCTACTTGACTCTTCTAATGGATTTCTTATTCCGGTGCAGTTAAACTTGATGTTTGTTATATTTTATCAGTTTAACACTGTTGAAGGCTAACGATAAATTATTCTGCATTATCTTAGTCATAATATTTCTTACTGTGATAGTTGAGCTCACCCTTTCTTTCACTGTTCTCTTCAAGAAATGAGAATATAGCTGGGACGAGTCGGGGAATGGATTGACGGTCCAGATGGTTGTTTTAGTAGTCCTCACTATTCTATAAAATAGTGTGACAATAAATGTAATGAGAACTCCATTGAGTGTGGATATTGTCTAGATGACAATATTCTTATTAAAACTCTTAGATTATGTTTTGTCGTATTTTACACGACTGTTGTATAATTAAGTTGTATTTGAATTTTATACCATGTATTTGACGACTCAAGATGGGTGATGTATACCTATTTTGGGGGCTTCACAATTGGGAGGCGTGTCATACTATTCTGGAAAGCTCTTTTTGAGAGCTACGCAATGACATTAGGTTTGACCAATTCTCGATCCTGCAAGATGAAGCGAAAAGTAGAAAAGTATCTTCTTGAATCGGCGGGATAGTCAACTGGCTTGTCTTGGGTAGTTTGCAGCTCGAGGATCGCAAGACGGATTTTTATGACTTAATCCTTAGCTTCGTGATCCTTTCTTAAATATGTTGTCGTCGGAGTGAAATTACGCTTTTTCCATCCTCCATGTTTAGTAAAAGGAAAGCGAAATTTCGGGTGTCTACTTTGAGAGCTCAGATTTCAAAAGTGAAGAGTAAAGGTCAAATGAAAATTTTAAAAAGACTTTATAATACTTCCCTCTAATTTTGCTTAATGGGACACGTGTACACAACTAATAAGTTATTTGTCGCTTCATTTTTGTCAGTTACAACTTTAGAGAAGTACCTTATTTCTATCACTTGCTTTGTTCGAGCATGAACTCCACTTGCAATAAAGTAACCGCTTCAACTCTTCGTAGAGTAAAGTTGAAAGACTTTCATTCTACAATTTTTTTTGCTCTACGAACCACTCTACGATGATTCTTAACTCAAAGAGCCCTTTTGAATAGTCACTCTACGATCTTCACTTGCACTGTTAGACACGTCCAACAACATAGTACTAAGGATGTAAATTTAACATTCCTAACTCACTAATTAACTTATTAAACCTAGATTCGTCTAATGGTTTAGTAAACACATCAACAAGTTGATTTTCAGTGAAAACAAAATGTAATGCAATATTCTCATTTTACACATGATCTCTAATAAAATGATATATGATTTCTATATGTTTAGACCTAGAATAATTGACAAGGTTATATGTGATTGATATAACACTAATATTATCACATAATATAAGGATAAACTTAAAACCAAACCCATAGTCAGCTAGTTAATTTTTCATCCACAAAATTTGAGCACATCAGTTTCCAACAACAATGTACTCAGCTTCTAGAATTGAAGTTGATACTGAATTCTGCTTCTTGCTGAACCATGAGACAAACCTTTTCCTTAGCAGTTGACATGCACCACCAGTATTTTTTTGTCAATCTTGTATCCTACAAAATCAGCATTTGAATACCCTATTAGAGCAAATGGAGATTCCTTGTGATACCACATTGACCCCTTTTATAATTTTGTTTCTCCTGATAAATGGCATAACTTCCTTGCCCATAATCCTTTTAATTTCCCAAAACTGGTGATAGTTAGAATTAAGGATAATTGCTTCAGTTTTCGGCCGTCTCAACTCTATCTTTCATGTGTTGATGTCGGATCATTGGCGGAACAAATGGGGGGCGAGGGGGGTCATATGACCCCCACCAAAATTCTACACAAGCTATATATTAGTAGTCAATATATATATAGTAGTTTATAATAGCAGTTCAAAAAATTTTACATGCGCTCCCTAAATTAAAAAATAGAATAAATTTTTTTTTACAATGAAATTCAAATAAAAAAACTTAAAACACAATCAAATCTAGGTCGCTACTTGAGATTGAAGAATGATCACAAAAACCAAGTTCTTTATTTACCAAATTATTTTCTACAAATATTTTATATTTTTAAATATCATGAATTTACTTCAGAGACTCTCCCCTTTGTTGATTTCTTTCAAGATTAATTTTTTTTGTTCTATATAGAAAATTGATATTTTCATATAAAAAATAATATTTCTACATGAATCTCTCTCACGTATTTCTACATGAAATAAAAACAATAATATTTCTACATAAATTTTGATATTGACCAAAATTTTGAGACGTTTTTAAACTATGCAGAGTCGCAAGATACAGTTCCCTCCTCTCGATTGTACAGCCGAAAGAAGCACTCCAAAATAATTCTTATTTCTGATGTATTTTGACCCCCCTCTAAAAATGTTCTGGTTCCGCCACTGTGTCGGATTGGTACTGTAACACAATCCATGATGCCCTTAATAAATATTCATAGGCTTTTAGCAGATTAAGAGTACTTTAGTCTTCTCCCTTTTTAATTATTTTATCAATAATCTGTTAAAATATAAGTACTCAATGGATACCTGTCGAACTAAAATGAGAGAACTAACTAGTTGAGACCACGGTTTTGTCAAGGCTTAGCCTTGTACTAGAGTTTTTCCAAGTAAACGTATTCCCTCTCTCGCCCAAATCAGATAACCCACAGTCCGCTAGTATATTTTGAAAGCCCACCACTTGAACTCTAGGCCGAATCAGACCACCCTCCTTTTCATACAAGCAAGTAATTTCATTAAAGTCCCCCATATGACCATACATATCCACAGAGTAGAAGAATCGCTAGCTAAACATCACAACAAATCCCAAGAAAATTCTCTATTAGCGGTGGTAACACCAAGATTCATTCACGCGTCTCAACCACAAAAATTCTCTAGGGGCGGTGTTAGTGGGGGTGCTTTCGGAGCTGGGTACTGTAAGAATGGTGGAGGTGGGAATGTTTGTGGTTGCCATTGATGATCAAAAGTAGAGAATGCTTCAAAAGTCAAAAGTGCTCGCCGGAGATGGAGTTTTAATAGTGGAGATAAAAGATAACAGAGGGAGTTTGGGAGATTTTGCAAAGACAAATCTAAAATATGACGGTTAATTTTGGAGAAGGAAGGTTTTGAAATGGTTGACTCTTTGCATTCACATATTTTCCTAAAAACGGTGTAATACGTGGTTTGACGTAATGATGATATTAATGGTGGGACCCAACAGTAAGCGTGGGTGCACGTGACCAGTATTTCTAGCTTTACAACTTGGGCCACCGGGGGATAGCTCTGGTGTGAGAATAAATATAGGTTGAACAAGATTTAACAATGGAGGTATTTAGTGATGGAAAATAATTATGATTTGTGTGTACTTGAGAACCAGGATATAATCTTGTATTTATAGTAATCACACCTCCTCTACATGACCTTCCCCGTATGGAATCCTCTCCTCTACATGCCCTTCCCCGTATGAAAATAGGATTTCTCATTACGTCGGATTCCTTAATGAGATTGAACTAAATCTCCTTAAAGGAAGGAAGTCGGATCCTATTCTGACACTTTTCTTAGGAGTTAGAAATCAAATATAATTAAGAATTTTGGATTCTTTAAAATTTTGTAAATGCCCAAACATGCTCTTACGTGGGGAGGCTTTCTCCACGTAGACTATGGCCAACCGAATCATCCGGACTCAAATAATCACGCCCCTACACGTAATAATTGGTTCTTCATAAAAACCTATAAATCTTCAACAAAAATTATCAATCTTCTCTTATACGAGGATATCAATATGGTTCTTTGACAAACTTCTAGAATCTTTCCACAATAAAGCTAACCTTCCCCTAAGGCCAATATGAATTACAAAAACACCATTTTTAAAACCAGTCTTCCAATTTTATTTTTCTATATAAGACACAAGCATCTTAAGTCTCCATACGGAAAACGAAATTGGGATCTCCAGCCCTAATTAAATTCTTTAGGGCATTAACTATCGAGAGGTTCCCAAGCCCCTGACAGTTCCAAGATAGAGCCAATACATCCCCCACAAGATTGCAACTCCGTAACCCCTGACAGTTCCAAGATAGAGCCAATACATCCCCCACAAGATTGCAACTCCGTAATTTTTGTGGGGTAGTAATTTGAAGGAAATTGATATTTTCACAACAAAAAATGATATTTTCACAACAAAACTATTACGACGTTTCCACAGTCGTTATACATCTATAGCGATACTTTTGTGGTGAAAATATCAAAAATTGTTGTGAAAATATGAGTTTTTTATTCTGAACTATCTTCTTCCCTCAGTTGGAAGTTTGAAGCATTGCTTACTTTCTTTTTTATTTATTTTTGTACGACCTAATCTGTCTCTTCCCTACATAAGAAACCCAAACGGGCCTATCAACATTTAATTTAGGAACAATTACACTTTCTAGTACATTTTTTAAAATAATTACAACAATAGTGCACTCATAAAATATTTACACAATTAATGCATTTAAAGTTTTTATTTACAAAATTAATATTGGGTATCCTTTAATCGTGGCCCACTATTATCCTTTAATCGTGGAGAGAAAATGAACAGCAAAGCCCTTATTATCCTAATCTCTCTCTTCGCCATAAACTCAATATCCTTATTCCTCTACTTCTCATCTCCCCTCCACCACTTCCGCCGCAGATCCTCATCGGAAAACTCCCACGCCTGGCCAAAATACCACAAACACTTAAGCTTTTTCGTCAACTCCAATGCCTAGCCATGGCCGATTCTGCCTTCCTACCTCCCGTGGTCCCAAAATCCTAATGTTCCCGTCAGATCTTGTGAAGCCTACTTTGGAAATGGTTTCACTCGCCGATTCGATCTCGGAGCTCCTCCGAAAGCAAGAGATTCACCGAAATCGAAATTCTCAAAGTGTAAGAGGGTGGTTTCAGTGTATGTACAGTGAGAGTTTGGAGAGTTCGGTGTGCGAAGGTGGGAGGATTCGGATCCATCCGGAGAAGATTAAAATGTCAGATGGAGGGAAGACATTGGAGAGTGTGATCGGAAGGGGAGAACATGAGGAGAGATGATTTTGGTCTTCTTTTCGTTTTTATCAAATACATGGCAGTATTAAAGGGGGAACAATCACGATTGGTTCCTAATTCTTCACAATTTCTCCACCATCTCCTATGAAACCATCTAATGCAAAATAGCAGCATCCTGGAGCATGTTTTTCCCTTTTATGGTATATTGAAGTTTATGGGTATTTTATTTTTTTTAGCAATTAATAAGCATGGCTCATCCACACATTTTTTCATAGTGCAGTTGGTAACGAAACATTCATACCAAGGTAACCAATTCAGTGTTATTAGGTTACCAATTGATTTTGAATGTGATGCAGTTGGTAGCCAAGCCTTCATGCAATGGGTAGCCAAACCTTCATACCAAGGTAACCAATTCAGTTTTATTTTATTAAGTTACTAATTTATTTTGAATGTGATGCAGTTGGTAGCCAAACCTTCATGCAGTTGGTTGCCAAACTTTCAGACCAAGGTAACCAATTCATACTGCAGGTGTGGAGGTAGATTGGTTACCTTGGTATAAAAGTTTGGTTACATTGGTATAAAAGTTTGGTTACCTTGGTGCGAAGGTTTGGTTATCAACATTACATTACACATCACTCTCTTATCTATCTCTTTCCTATGCAGTGTTCTTATTTTTCTTTGGACATGAAATTGGAATTGGAATTTCTAGACATGAAGAAGGAGATTCGCAGCAGAGTAGCGGCGGAGAGAGCTACTGTGAGGGAGATAAAGATTTGAATTTGAATTTTTGAATTTGATTTTATTTTTGTTATTAGATCCCAGATATTTGAATTTGAATTATTAATTATGACAGTTATTTCTCCTTGATTTTAGGTTTCCTTATTAATGTGAATTGCGTTATTTTTGTAATTATTTTGTGGATACACTAATGGTGTAATTACTTTCTAATTGTTGTATATTTCTGTAAAGCACCCTTTAATTTAGGCATGATAATTCGGGTCCATTTATAGAAAAACTTCTTTTGGCCCAAACCCCATTAGAACTAGATGGACCACTTATTACAAGAACAAGAACAAGTGCTTCCATCATCGCACCTCCAGAGGTCTTAACCACTTCTACCACCTTATTCACAATCAAAGTATCAATATTAATAACCTCTTTATTCAGCCCCTCAACTTCGGACTTCTTCACCGGTGAACGGACAGAAACTTCGAACTTGCTTCTTTATCTCATTCAACAAACTTTTTCATAACATAAATGAATCGAGTCAAGCTTAATATTGAGTTGCTCATATTTGATTCACAAAATTTATCGAGTATAAAATAAAATTTGATTGGAGCTCATTTAACTACCGAGTCGAACACGATCTCAAATTGAGAGTTGCTCAAATTTGATTCACAAAATTTACCGGGTATAAAATAAGGTTTGATTAAGGCTCATTTAACTACCGAGCCGAACACGATCTCGAATTGAGACCGAGCAGTTTGAACTTTTCAAACGAATATGATCCGAGTTTAAATTAAAAAAATCCAATTTAAGAAGGTTCGAATAATTTATCAAACTTTAAAATTTGTTCATATTTGAATCATTTATATTTCAAGACGAATTCGAATCGAACTTTTAATCGAGCGAATATGAATCGAGCCTGAACTGTTTGCTCATTCTACGGCCTTAAGGAAAATTCAAGGGTCATACATTTCAACGGCAATTCTAATATATATACCCAATAATATTGAACAGACAAACTAAAATCTCGGTTGAAATCCTCTATAGGGTCACCACAATATGAAACAATGTATTTACCCTACGAAGCACCCATTCGGCAATGACTTATTTTAAAACAACTTTTAAGTTAAAACTAAAAATAAATTTAAAGTCATTTGACTTATTGCAGAATAGGAGATTTGTGCACCACCACCTTCCCGATCCATTATATTCATATTCAGCCATGTTCTGAATACAATCATCCATATTGGACTAGATCTGATAACAAGATCGCCAAAAATAATAAAAAAAAAATGGTCCTTTACATAAGTATACAACAAATAAAAAGTAATTACAAGAAAAGTGCATCAAATAAATAATTACAAAAAGAGTGTAATTAGAATTCATATTACAAAAAACTAGTACAATTCACATTAATAAAGAAACCTAAAATCAAGGAAAATAACTGCCATAATTTCAAATTCAAATCTTGTCTCTAACAACAATTTCAAATCCATATTTCAAAATTCAAATCAAAATGAGAAAATTAAAAATTAAAAATTATGAAGGAGCTAATGTTCATCATCCTCCTCTCTCATCATTGTCATTGTCCGCATTATATATCATCGCCATGGCCACGCCACGAGTTGCTATTCTGAATTTCTTTTGACGATTTGGTTACCCACAAAAATTGAAATGGTTACCTTTATACGAATTTTGACTAGTAACTGCATCACATTTAAAATAAAATTGGTAATCAAATAAAACTGAATTGGTTACCTTATCAAATGGTTTGGTAACCAACTATATGAAACTAATAAATTTTGGTAAGCTAATAAAACTAGTAACCAACTGCATAAATTTTGGTTACCAACTGCATCACATTCAAAATATATTAGTAAGCTAATAAAATTGAATTGGTTACCTTATCAAATGATTTGGTAACCAACTACATGAAGTTTGATTACCAACTGCATCACATCCAAAATAAATTAGTAACCTAATAAAACTGAATTGGTTACCTTATCGGAAGATTTCGTTACCGGTGAAAATAAAGAATGAACCGGTAGCGGTGGGAGGCGGAAGGATCGAGGAGAGGAGGGGCGAAGAAGAGGGGGGGGGGCGTGGGGTGTGAAGGGAGAGGAGGATGAAGGATAAAGGGGAAGGGAAGAGGGGAGGAGAAAGGGAGGCGTGGAGGAGGGGATGCGGGAGGAAGGGGAGGAGAGAGAGGAGGTGGTGAGGCGGGGCGGGAGGAGGGGGGGCAGAGAGGAGGAGAAAGGGGCGGGAGGAGAGGGAGGGGTGGGGAGGGAGGTGGGAGGAGGCGGGAGGAGGGGAAGAGGGGAGGCGGAGGGGAGGCGGGAGGGGGAGGAGGGGAGGAGGAGGAGGAGGAGGAGGAGGAGGGGAGGCGGAGGGTGGGGGAGGAGTTGGACGGAGGAGGAGGAGGAGGAGGAGGAGGAGGAGGAGGATAAGAAGAAGAAGGAAATGAAATGGAGTGAGAGAAAATCGTGGGAGAGATGGGGAGAAAATTGTGGGAGAGATGGTAATCGTGTGCATAATTAAAGGGATAAGATTGCACTCTTTTTTGTAATTAAATATTGCATATCACTCTTTTTGTAATTATTTTGTTTGTACTCTTTTTATGTAATTATTTTTCAAAATGTAATAGAAAATGTAATTGTTCCAAAAAAATCGATAAAAAGTCTTTCCTTAATATAAGTAGGGTTACCTAAAAGGCACCCTTATCATCAAAGCCGGCCCTAGGCAAGGATTAACAGGGCTACCGCCCAAGGCCCACAGTCGAGAGGGCCCAAATATTTTTATAAGTTTATGTATTTATGTATATAAAAAAATAAAAAAATAAAAAGATTAACGATATTATGCATTGAAAATGATATGTTAGAAAACATTAAATATGATAGTATAATTGATGATTTTGCATCTTAAAGTGCAACAAGGAGATATTTTAAATGATGTTTTGTGGTTTAGATTTCATTGTTATTTTTTTTTATAGGTACTTGTGGTGCTTCGATGACATTTTAAAGTATTTTTCTTTATCTTTTGTAAATTCTTATAATTTTAATAAAATTAATTAATTAATAATTTATTTATATTTTTGTTTAATTTGTATAAAGGGTACACTTGAGAAAATTTGCTGATGATGTATAGCTCTAATGATGATATATAGTACTTTGTATAAACTAGTCAAAATGTTTAATGAATGTGATGAATTCAAGTTCTTCAACTTGAAAAAGAATCAACTTTCTGAAAATCAAGAAGAAGAATTTATGAATTCAACATGGATTTGAACTAATGTACTCCCTCCATTCTTTAATATAGATCATTTTAGACATGTGCACAAGAATTAAGAAAATAATTGAAAAGCATTAACTATATTATCAATTGTCTATAATACCCTTCACCTCACTTATCTCATAAATATGGATCAAAAAATTAGGTGGAGCACACTTGAGAAAATTTGTCATGGGCTTTTAAAAAACAGGACCGGCTCTGCTTATCATGCTTACCTGCTAGATATTATAAGTAGGGTTCGGATTAGCTGTTGGAAACATGAAGAATGAAGACCTTTATATTTTAGGTACAATTACATATTCTATTACATTTTTAAAAATAATTACAACAATAGTGCACTCATAAAATATTTACACAATTAATGTATTTAAAGTTTTATTTACATAATTAGTGCAATTATGATTCCTTAATTTAGAGAATTAGTATGCAATTAGTATTCCTTAATTTAGAGGATTAAGATTGATTTACTTATTAAATTAAATAATTAATAAGTCCCAACTACTTCCAGCTTTGTTAATTATTATTTTCTTGCGGAGAATCTCGTCCTCGTTAGAAACCTTAGACGGATCAGACTCCTCCTGAGCGTCGTTGTCAAGCTCATCGATCCGATCGTCGGATCTGGTTGCTGATTTGAGGTCATCGGGATCGAAGAGAATGAGGAGGAGGGCGGCGGTCAAGGCGCAGAGGTGGGCGTCATAACGGGGACGACGCCTTCTGCGGAGGTGCCTAAGAATTTTTGATTAAATTTGAGGGAGTGTGGACTGAGGTGTCCGCCGGTAAATGGAGTAGAATGAATACAAACATGAAAAATGCTTGCATCTGCGTGTGAAGGAAGAGAGAGAAAGATAAAAAGAGATTCAAAGTGGCGGGAAACAGTGGAAAAGTGCAGCCTTTTATTATTACTACTACTCTCTATATATAGTATTTGCTTTGCTGCTGAAATTGTTTTCTATTTTTATATGCAGAAGATATTATAACTGGTTTATTAATATATAGTGTAGTTGGTAACCAAACATTCATATCAAGGTAACCAAACATTCATACTAAGGTAATAAAACCTTCATACCAAGGTAACCAATCCACATCCACACCTGCAATTTTTTCATAGTGCAGTTGGTAGCCAAACATTCATACCAAGGTAATCAAACTTTCCGACCTAAGTAACCAATTCATACTGTAGGTGTGGAGGTATATTGGTTACCTTTGGTATAAAGTTTTGGTTACCTTGATATAAAAGTTTGGTTACCTTAGTACGAACGTTTGATTATCAACATTACATTACACATCACTCTCTTATCTCTCTTTTTCATATGCAGTGTTCTTATTTTCTTTTGGACATGAAATTGGAATTAGAATTTTCGGACGCTCTGTTTCACCGACTAAGGGGAGGAGAAAGATGACGGGCAAAGGGGAGGAGGAAAATAACGTTGCCAAACTTTGAATATTTGAATTTATATATTTGAATTTGAATTATTATTTTGAATTTGAACTTGTTTTTGTGTTAGATCCAAGATATTTGAATTTGAATTATTAATTATGAAAATCCTTGATTTTAGATTTCCTTATTATTGTGAATTGAATCTTATACTAATTCCCTAAATTAAGGAATCCTAATTGCACTAATATTGTAAATAAATATGGAAAAGTGTATTATTTTATAATTATTTTGTGCATGCACTATTAGTGTAATTACTTATTAAATGTTGTATATTATTGTAAAGGACCCTATATTTTCTTTTATTTTACCTTTTTTGTCTTGGTATACTTAAAATTCCATATTAGTTTTTCCTTTGAAATTGAACCCTCGAGACTGCCAAATAAAATTTCCAGTTCATAATCCTTGTTTATATCAATTCAATTACTTCAATTCTCCCAAAAAGTTATTTAAATTATCGTAAAATGTGACGGAAAAAGTTATTTAATCACTAATTTGGCTATTTTCCAATTTCAGTACAAACATGTTTTTGTACAGATCATTTAAATAAACTGCATAAAAGAACATTGATCTGAATTTAGAATTAATGCTTCTTTAGAACAAGTATAAAATAAACATTTCCTTCATTGGGAAAACCTTAAAGGTCAGTTTGTTGTAATCTTTTGCAAAGTTTTGACATTAAAAGGTCATTTATGGCGTGTTTGTGAATTTTATTTTTGGGGAGAAAAATAGGGCCGGGAAGAGAAAGTTGGATACTTTCTTTCCAATTTTAGAAAGAAATAAAAAACGTTCAACTTTCCCTTCCATTCCTTTCCTTTGGAATCAAATCTCACAAACACACCATCATTGTATATTTTTTTTCCGCAACTCCCTTTTACCAGCTATTGAGTTAGAGGAACACATTCAAGCTCAACCTCTAGCACTCCCCTTTCGACGTTTTTCAGCTTGAGCGCAATGTCCTGCTTCACCTTTCCATCCACAAGGTTGATGATACCGTCACGTAGTAGGGTGTTGTCTTTGCTCGCAACCCACTTTCCGAGCTGAATTGACTCTTCAAGTTTAACAGTCTCCGTTGCTCTGGCTGCAGAGACGAGTGGTTGAATATCAATGTCTGCTTCCCCCATATAATCATCATTTGTGAATGTATCCTTATCATATACAAGCTGCAAAAGAGTTCCAGAAATTTTTACTTAGTACTCTCCCTATTCCAAAATATAAGACAATTATTGACTTTTTGAAATCAATTCGAGACATTTCAAACTAAAACTTGACATACATTGATTAAATTTTTGTCAATACAATTATGAATATTGTATACTACCTAATACTACAAATATAAGATTTATTTTTCGTTGTTGATATTGCCAGAGCAAATGTATATTTAATGACATTTAACACTTAAAGCAACTCTTATTGCTCTGGCAACATATATTTTGTTGTAGCAATATCAACCGCCTTATTGTTTTGTAATTTATAATGAATTATATCAATTTTGAGCTTAAAATGTCTCAAAAAAATAAATGATGGTCTTATAATTTGAAACGGACATAATATGTTATAAGGTCACAATATTAATTTTGTAAATAACACAAGTCAACTGTCAAACTACATTATGAGTTTATTTTTGTTTAACAGCTTTCAAGTAGAATGGGGTGTCTGAATCTAAGATGCGAATTCAATTACCATAATTCACAAATGGATAAAAATGGAAGTTGCTATTAAACAGAAGAAACTTTCAGATACCCTTATATAGTCCACTATAAAAAATTTAAGGACATGAACCTTGACTATCGTATTGTGTGTTATTGCAACATCATTCGCAAAGTGTTCTGAAG
This sequence comes from Panax quinquefolius, assembly GCA_020205615.1. Classification (NCBI taxonomy): domain Eukaryota; kingdom Viridiplantae; phylum Streptophyta; class Magnoliopsida; order Apiales; family Araliaceae; genus Panax; species Panax quinquefolius. The sequence goes on along the minus strand of CM035166.1, from coordinate 51,216,332 downwards.
TTTGTTCATCTTTTTATAAGAGTCGATTTTTGAAATATGCATAAAAAGTGGTATTTGACAGCTAACCATATTCTAAAGTTAGAGCTAATTCAAAATGTGTGTTATAGTCATTATCGCGTTATTTATTAGTGCATATCAAGCACTTGTGATTCCGTGTAACAGTCCTGATTGTTTCATCAGTCTGACAAGAACAAGGTCGTTTTAGAAGCAACCCTTCTTTTCACGACAAGCAACAAGAGGAGGAAAAGAGATGAAGAGAAAGATCAGGCAACAGATCGAAGGAAAGATGCATCACACTTCCTCACGCCATAAGTTATTTTCACATGATTCTTAGCCTTATGCTTTAGACTAACCCAACAGATCCAGTAAACTTGAGGCTAGAGTATTTCGGAAAACTAAAGATTAAAGACTTGAACCTTTGTTTACTAGACTAAAAAACCTGAGCCGAATTACAGATGTAAGCGCGTGATCAGGAGCCCAACATGGCAGGTGTCACAGGGTCTACAAACTGACACCAAATTTTTTGCGTCAAATGTTCTCCTTGTGATGCACTGATCTGTTCACCTAAATCAGTCAGCAATTGTTCACACACAAATACGCACGCCTGTATGTAACACACAAACTGTATAAACAAGCCACACACAAAGCCAACACAATTTACAGGACAATGTCCCAACCTTTTATTGCTTCTCTCAATAACAAGGATTACAAATCTGGCTAGGGCTTGCAGACTCACACTAGCTCAGTGATCTCTACCAATACAAGCACCATACATGCATATAAATATACATACAAAACTAGGCTGCAGTTGACAACCCTAACTGCCCAGGATATTCTGGCCTCTTACAGCATTTCAAATTACATCTGACCACTAAGCAACTTTCCAGTAGATGTGTTGCCCCATGTTCTGCAGATCAGACTAAAGCATGTCAGTCATGTGTGTAGTGGGTGGCTTAGTCAGCAACTGCCCATAACTGCTCATCAGCAGTCAGCCCCTCCACTAAGCCCAACGAGTTCAGCCCACAATATATGTTGCCTCAACCCACGATCTTGTCCAACAAGTACCATAATGCATTATCCATTCCAGCCCAATGAATATCCAGATAAGCCACGCACTTGACCAAGGTGCGGCCTGTTGTGCACGTCCAACCCAATTTTGTCTGTCCACACACATCAGCCTTGCATGCTGGGCGCCAGCCCATGCCATGCTTGCATACTAGGCCCAAGCCTATGTCATGCCCAACGTCCAGCAACGTTCTTGCCCGATCATGCCCAGCCCATGAAAGGGTCTTTGATCCAATCCAAAGCCACCTTTCCGATGTTAGCATTGTTGTTAGGGGAGCCCAACAATGCTCCAATGCCCCCGCACGCCTAGGCCATGGCAGCCTGCCCATTGCCCGGGTGGACTTCACGGACCCCCCCCACTATAGTAGCACTTATGAAAATTTCTAACGTGCCAGCAATAGACATCAGGTGTTTTTGAGAAGTCATAATGCAAACTCTCTAGATTTGCTAGTTTGACCAGAGGCCCAGTCTGCCACCCAACGCCGCACAAAGGCCCAAGCTACTTCACAGTGACCCAAGTGGTTGCACAATACTCCTCACTGCCGCACAATGACCGAGTGTCAACCTTCCTTGCCCACACTTACTAAGTGTCAAGGTCTAACCTTGGCATACTGTCTGGCCATCCCGCATGCCAAGTACTTGTTAACCCACTAAGGGGCTAATAAACCACCCCCACCAGAAGAGCCCGGCGTCCTCGTCGGTGGGTGTGCCCAGTACTTTGCAATCTGCCTCTCAAATTGCCATAATGTTACATCCCGTTCCCAACTAGCATCGAGCTCATTTTCACCTTTCCAATGCACCAAGTAGTATGTCCTGTGATTTTTCTTGCTCTGACCTGTAGTCCTATGAGCCAAAATCTTCTCGACATCCTTATCAAATTGTTTCTAATCACCGGCGGAGCCCTCTTGACTTGTTTCCGACCAACACCAAGCAATTCCTGCTGAAAAGGCTTCAGGTAACTCACATGAAACGTTGGATGAACCTTTAGTCTATCTGGAAGTTTCAACTTATAAGCCACAACCACAACTTTCTTTAACACTTCGAAAGGACCGTCATACTTTGGAACCAATCCTCCATGCACCGACTTACTACTGATCATCCAAATCTGGGGTGTTAGCTTCAACAACACCATGTCTCCCACTTTAAATTACAACGGCCTCCTATGTGCATCTGCATACTTTTTCATCTGTTGCTTTGCTCAGGCTGTCCCTTGCTAACTCTGCAACTCTGTTCTGGCCCTTGCAAATCGATACGCAGTAGGACAATTACCTCCAGTACGCTGCACCGCCACATCGTTTGGAGTTCTTGGCTGATAACCCATGCTTAGCTCAAAAGAACTATTTCCAATTGCAGAAGATTGATGCAAGTTGTAACAAAACTGCGTTGGTTCCAACAACTCCAGCCAGTTTTTCTGACTCGTAGTCACATAATGTCGCATATACTCTTTGAGCAACTAATTCATCCTCTCAATCTGACCATCTGTTTGCGGGTGATTTGTTGTGTTGAACTTCAATTCAAACACAATCAAACCAAACAGTACCGTCCAAAACCTGCCCGTAAACTCAATCACTTATGATATCTTCAGGCAACCCAAAATATTTCACAACATTTTTGAAAAACCAACCAGCAACATCATCTATCGTACAAGCATGTGGTGCTGGGATGAACACCGCATACTATGAGGAACGATCAACCACCACAAAGATCGATCTCATTCCATCAACCTTCGGCAACCCAGAAATGAAATTCATCATCGATTGTCAGGGTCTGTCATGAATGGGAAGAGGTTGCAACAAGCCTGCTTCACTCTTCTTCTCAAGTTTGTCTACTTGGCATACAAAACAAGACTTGACATACACCTCCGCGTCATTTTCCATTTTAGGCTAGTAGTACGAGCGAGACAACAAAGCCAACATTCTCTCAATGCCTGGGTGACTAGCCCATTTTTTTATCATGCGATTCATGCACGATCTGCCTCCTCAATCTCCCTCCGCAAGGGACATACAACCTACTGCCTTTTGCATACAACAAATCATCATCAACCTAATATTTTCGGACCAGACCTTCCTATACTTGCACTCGAAGTCTCTCATAAACATCATTTAGGGACAGCTCTCTAATCTTGTCCAAGAACTCAGTCTCAACCCCCGTGAGAGTAGCAAAAAACTCCTGAACCATTTTCCGACTTAATGCATCAACAACTGAATTCTGCAATCCCGACTTATGCACCCAAACGAAATCAAATTCGGCCAAGAATTCCTACCAACGAGCTTGCTTAGGAGTCGGCTTCTTTTGAGTCTTGAAGTACGCGTTGGCTACGTTATCAGTCACCGCCACAAACTTCGTACCAAATAAGTAATGCGTCTCCAAGCAATGAACAATTGCAGTCATCTCTTTTTCACGAGTACTATACATTTGTTCAGCATCCTTCAATTTTCAGCTTTCATAGGCAACTGGGTGGCTATTCTGCACTAGCACCCCGCCAATAGCTCTGTCTGACACATCAGTGTGCACCTCAAAAGGACTGTCAAAGTTTGGGAGTCTAAACACTGGCTCAGATGACACCGTCTCTTTTAATCTCTCAAAGGCCTCTTGACATCCCGATGTCCATTCCCACTTGCTATCCTTTTTCAATAAATTAGTTAAAGGAGCCACCTTCTTTGAGTAACCCTTAATAAACTTTCTGTAATAATTTGCCAATCCCAAAAATAATCTTAAATCTGCCACTTTTGTGGGAGCAGCCCATTCAGCTTTGTTCTTTCTCTCATCCATGTGAACCTGTCCTTGGCTAACCCAATGCCCAAGGAACATGATTTCTACTCTACAAAATTCACACTTTTCCATCTTAACATACAACTGATATTCCCACAACTTTTGAAAAACCAGCGTAAGATGTTCCACATGACCATCCAAAGTCTCTGTATATACCACAATGTCTTCTAGATATACCACCACAAATCTATCTAGATACTCAGAAAACATCACATAAGATTACAATACATAGCAGGAGCATTGGTTAAGCCGAACGACATTACAAGGAATTCATATGAACCATACCTTGTCACACGAGTTGTTTTGGCTTCATCACCAGCGGCAATCCTCACTTGCCAATAACCTGATCTCAAGTCCAGTTTAGTAAAATACTTGGCTCGCGACAACCATTCAAACAAGTCAGCGACATTAGGAATAGGGTACTTGTTTTTTACAGTGACCTTATTCAATGCCCTGTAGTCAACACACATGTCAAAGAGCTATCTTGTTTCCTCCGAAACAACACTGGAGCACCATAAGGAGCCTTGGAGGGTCGCAGAAAACCAGATTCTAGCAACTCTAACAACTGTTTTCTCAACTCTACCAACTTAGCAGGTGACATCCGGTAAGGGGCTCGAGCAGGGGGTCTCGCACTCGGCTCTAAATCAATCTTATGGCCGACAACACGTCTTAGAGAAAGGGTCTTTGGGAGTTTTGGGGGCATCACATCTTTGAATTCTTCCACCAACTCTCCAACATCAACTGGCACCTCTTGAGTTTGACCCGACTTGATCTCGATCAAAGCACATACTCTCCAACATCAACTGGCACCTCTTGAGTTTGACCCGACTTGATCTCGATTAAAGCAAATATAGCATTAACAAATCCTGACATTTTTTCATCTGTGATCATCAATCCACCAAGATGAGACATCACCATGCACTTTGCCGTCATTAGAAAATCGATTCCCAGGATGAGATCAAAATCATCAAGAGGAACAACCATCAACCTTCAAGTCTACCATCGCTGTGCCACGAATGGGGTGGCCCTCAGAATTCACAGCTTTGATTTGACATTGATGGATCATCAACTATTAAACATTTTGACGTTATTAGTGCTCTGTTTACTTATTTTGAGGTTTGGTATGCTTTGCACGTAACCTCTATTTCCTATTCGGAAAGGGGGTGTTACAAAAACGTAAACCGTTTGTGCTAGAAACCAATCCATACCAAAAAATAGTACCAATGTACTCCACATGTCCTTAGCCCAGTCAAAGCTGATCAAAAGGTGATCAACAGACTGCCTCCTTTTGACATACACCACCAATTTACTAGATCTGACCTGTAGTCTGCAATTTGACTATTGTAAAAATAGAACCTCTAGGAACAGTACCCATAAAAAATTAACTTATGTTAGTGCACCACTCCTTGGATCAGCTGCTGATAAAAAGATTATACCGAAAAGAGGCCATACACAGTCATTCACCTAGTAGTTTAATTGCCCTGTATTGAAAGTCGCCTCATGAAGAAGACTGTAAAAACCAGCTATCTACTTCGAACTCCCATTCATAAAACCTCCTTTGAAATCTGGTACCCCATACTGATCTGTCTCCCACTGAATAAACAAAATCTGCTACACTCCCAATGGTATCAATGCCCAATCAGGTATCACAAAAGAGTGTGCTCCCTTGGTCCCATGTTAAACGTCCTACTTACATTTTACATGCTGATTAAAATATATTTTTTGTTCCCAAAAACCCTTTTGTTCTTTCTAAACAGACATTAATCTTAGAATTGATTTTCACTCTCCCATAATTAATTTTGCATATTTTGTTCTCTTTCCTCTCTTTTCCTTTCTCCTTCCATCTCCATTTAAATGCCATCAGTAACTATTTCCTATGCCAACAAGTATCATTTCATTAACCTTCTATGTTACTTGCATTTTCAATGAATAGTTGACAAAAGTAATTCAAGTGTTTATATAGGAAAAATATGACAACAGTGATTTCAAAAGAGTAAAGTGGACATTTAATTTGGAACAAACAAAAAATGAAATTCGGACGTTATATTAATGAGAATTTATTTCAACGAGAATGCCCAAGCATGAAAATAAGAAGGCCAAAACAAGAAAAAGATTCACTACTTATACTTCTAGGAGCTTAATTCCATGCCCCCACCACTAACCCACCTAATCCACATGATAGGGGCAAAAAAATGAAAAAGAACAATAGAAAAAGGGGTTCTTAAAAAGAATCTGGAAAACAAGATAAAAGAAAAGCTGGTGGAGCATCCAAATGGAGCCAAGTGGATTTCTGGATTTTTACAAAACTTGCATCACGTTGTTGGCTCTTAACTTATCACTTGCATCTCCTTGTCTACAATTTTATTTCTAAATACCTGTTTTCTCACGTACCTGTTTTACTAATGAAATGAAATTCTTATCGTTTACGGGAAAGGAAAAAAAGAAGGTACAAGATAAAAAAGCTAGAGAAATTTAATTTTAGGACATCCCAAAAAAGAATGGGAAGGAACTAAAGTGGGATGGATGAAGTATAAATATATCAAGCAATTCAAACTTATGATGGTAAAAGCGTTCTGTCTAAATTTTCCAACTATATTGAGTTTCTATGTAAGCCATGATTATTATATGGCATTATGGCATGAACAGCTAAATGAATAATTGGGACCAATACTTTTCATGAAAGAGTAATGAGTAATCCCAACCCGATACACTAAAAATGAAGTAATCTGCATGAGATTCATGCGTATAAGATTCTGAGCACCATGCCATGGGTTCTCGTGAAATTTATTTCTTCAAATATTGAACTTAATTATTTTGTCATTGGAAATTGACTTTCTACTAAATGAGTTATAAAAACTTCAATATTTAAGCCGTGGCCATATATGGCATTCTTTTTTAATTATTTTTTTTCAGCAATCATGGGTATCAAACCTCTTAGAGCATTCAAGTAATCCAATGGGTACACGTCCCCCCCCCCCCCCACCCCCACCCCCCACACACAAGAATCGTGCACCGGACAATCCAAGCATAAGCTTGTGTGGGTACCTCTCGGAGTTGGCAAGCTTTGATCATGTGACTTCTCCTTTATTATGGTAGAGCACACGTCATTTAGCCAACCATGAATGACTAGGAGCAATATTAGCATAAAAGAGTAATACAATCAGGTACACCATAACAAAGCAAGCGACGTTCCATTTATGTTATTATAATTTTGTGCAGTGATTCAATAAGTTCTCATGAAAATTTTTTATTGAAATTTTTGTACCAAATTTATTTTGTCAAGTAAAACAAACTTACCAGCTTAAGAGGAGGAATGTCTTCTGGAATTGACAACATAAGCGTTTCATTCCATACAGGGTTCAGATTGTTTTTTATGGAACGCGTCTTCACCGACTGCAACATATTAACAAAGAGGATTCATTGCTTACAATTCCTCTTTGTTCGCACCTTTAAAATGAAGAAATGAAGTAAGCAGCAAAAGAACGCTTACTTGGTTCCCCAATGAGAGGATGACATAGGGATCGCTGGTCATCATATCTCGGACAGCTAGATTGGTGCCTTTGACCACATTCACTTTTATTAGTCCTATAAATTCGACCATACCAGCCTATAGAGTACAGACAATATATTAGAGTAATGAATTTCAGGCAGCCATGTCAAACTAAAATACTAATATGCTTATTAAATGGCACTACTAACACAATTATTGACATCGAATATATTGTTGTCTTACATCTCAACCCTGATATCATCATATGAAGAACTTATCTAAGAGCACGTGAAAGCTATTTTTCAGTTTGAAGTTTCGAGAATAAAAACTAGAGTTATGTGCGTGTGTTGTATGTATATATATATAGGAGAGTGATCCATAGCAAACGGTTGCTATGGACACTACTCCAACAAACAGATCTTACACCGTTAATCCAGAGATCCAATGGCCTAAATAGGAAAAAAAAAAATACTGGTCGCTAATTTTTTTTTTTGGCCACTACTAAGACTTGTGGCCAAGAGAAATGTCTAAAACACCCCCACCTTAGTTAGATTCAAATAGTTTCAATTAATTCCAAGTAGTATTACAATATGGAGTTTAAATTTTAAATAATCAAATTATCACAACAATGTTAAATTATACTCCCTCCGTCCCAGGATAAAAGTCCTGGTGGACTTTTCACGCATATTAAGAAGATGAATGGAATGACAAAATTGCCCATAATAATGTCATTAAATACGGAGAGAGAATTAGAATAAGAAAAATATGAGATATTTAATGCTACGGGTATAATAGGAAAATACGTGTAAAAGTTTAGTTATTAAAGGAAAATGGACATTTAACATGGGACTACCCAAAATAGTAATAAGGACTTTTATCATGGGACGGAGGGAGTATTACATAAGAAATTATTTATACAAATATTTTATAAAATAAATACATTAAATATAGTTGACAAAGTTAAATTTTATTACTTAAGAAATTATTCATACAAATAAATACATTGAATATATTTGACAATTTTAAATTTTATTAATGAAGAAATTATTTATAAAAATAAATACATTATATATAGTTGACAATGTGTTAAATTTTATTACTTAAGAAATTATTTATACAAATATTTTATACATTGAAACTATTTAAATCTAACTAAGGTGAGTGTGTTTTAGACATTTCTCCTGATCGCAAATCCTAGTAGTGGCCACCAAAAAAAATTCTCAAGCCGCTACTAAGATTTTCGACCAGTTCCTCTTTCGGCCATTGGATCTCTGTATTAACGATGTAAGATTTGTTTGTTGGAATAGTGTTCATGACAACTGTTTGCTATGAATCACTCCCCATATATATATATATATATATATATATATATATAGACTTGCACACATACAACACACATACGCAAACACACTCACACACACACACACACACACACATATATATATATATGAGGAATGATCCTTAGCAACAATGACTAAAGTTACTATTGCGGAAATGCATCTTGAACCGCCCACAGAGTAAATGGACGTGCCAGAATTAAAAAATTTATTGCCTTCTAGTAGTCTTACCCTCGGAAGACACTAGTTTTCCTCTTGAAGTCTTTTTAATGTTTAATTATAAAAATTCCTTCAAGTTTGAAAGAGAGTATTTTTCATTCGCCTCCAAGGAAAATACCACAAAAGAAAAAGAAAAGGAAAATAATATTGCATGTGATACATTATTAAAAGACAACATCTGGAATAATCTGGTGGTGGGTAAGTTACGCTATACTGGTTGGCCACCAGTGTAGACCTTTGGATTGTGCAAAACATGTCTAATCAATGCTTTTTGGCACTATTTTTAATTTTTTCAACCATAAGTAAGTCGTTGGTTTAATATCCGTGACACTGTTTTCTCTCCAATACATTCGCTGTCATATTTATTGATGGGATTTAATAATATTTATTATATTTAATTATAATTTTTATTTTATAGTTACTTTAACAGCTATTTTATATATTAAATCCCATTGATTCTAAAGAGATGAGATTTGGAGATTGTAATATATTTGTTAAAATATATTCAGGTGAGACTATTATTGAAGAGATGGCTTGGTTCAGAATTGGGCTGTTGTTGCAAGTGATTGAGGTCGTAGGTTCATATTGAAAGTAGTATGCACACAAGTCAATCATATTTGATATGATGTAGCATATACTTTGTAATCTTATTCATTTATTAATAATAAAAGTTAATTTATAAAAGGCTTTTGCTTTATCTACATGGTGTTATATTAAATGGGATAAACCCATAATTTGGAGCAATACTTTTAGAATCATGATAATGATCATGCTAATGACAGGGATAAATGTTTTTTTGGTCACTGTACTTTATGTCAACTTATAAACGAGTCACTAAACTTTTTTTTCTTACAGTCAACTCACTGAACTTTAATTTTCTTACAAACCGTTACAAAAACCGTTAAGTCATGTTGACTTTTAACGGTTCGACAAATATAATGCTGAGTTGTAAAAAAAATGCTGATGTGGCAATAATAATCCAACGTGGAATATAATAATAATAATAAGCATACAGATAATAATAATATTTATAATTTTTATGATTTATAATTTCCTTAATTATATTTTCCAATAATTACATAAAAAACTCATTTGATATTAATTATAAAAATAATTTTTTTTTTTTAATAAAAAAATCATTTGTAATAATAATAATAATAATAATAATAATACATAATAATAATAATAATTATAATTTTTATGGTTTATAATTTCCTTAATTATATTTTCTAATAATTACATAAAAACTCATTTGATATTAATTATAAAAATAATTAAATATATTTTTTCATTTTTTCATTTATAATAATAATAATAATCGTATATAATAATAATGATAATAATAATATTTATAATTTTTATGGTTTATAATTTCTTTAATTATATTTTCTAATAATTACATAAAACTCATTAGATATTAATTATAAAAATAATTAAATATATTTTTTTCATTTATGTTATTGTATTTTATATTTTTTTTTACTAAGTTTTTTATTTATATTTTATTTTAAATGATTTTCTTTCATTTTCTCCATAAAATTTGTTCATTTCCACATAAGCATTGAAACTCATGCATAAAAATTCCATGTCAAATTCCGTTAAAAGTCAAAGGACTCAACAGTTTTTGTAACGGTTTGTAAGAAAACTAAAGTTTAGTAAGTTGACTGTACGAAAAAAAAAAATTAGCGACTCATTTGTAAGCTGGCCTAAAGTACAGTGACCAAAAAAACAATTATCCCGCTAATGACATCTAAATTCGTAGATAGCTTAAAACTAAAATAGTTCCCAATCATTAGATTAATAAAAGGGGATTAGTGAATCCGAATAGATTGGTACATACGTTGCTTACTCTTAGGAAGATGATTGATCTCATAATCATTTGTGTGGAGACACTAAAACAAGTATGTAGTTGCTTATTGGAGAATAAGTTCACTGGACGTGACTCGCTAAGAAATACCTAATAGAGTTTTACTTGCCTGTCAATAAGAATTCCTCTAGTGATAGTAGTACAAGTGATCCTTAAACTTGAGATTATCATAGTATCTTGTGTATGATGAGTTATACTTTGACATGTCCCTTAAGACCATTGGGGCATATCAAAGAGTATGCTTAGGTATAATAAGTTGTACATGGAGATAATGAATGGTTAACAAAGAATCTATCACTTCTAGTAAAAAGGAGAGAATGTCTTATGTGATTCGATAAATAACAACTCAGGAATCTTTGGCTAATGTAGAATGAAATTAGAAAGGAAATTCTAATTTGCATTATTTAGAGTTGTGCCTTTGAGAATCGAAATACATATAATTAAATAAAATAAAACTTGACAGTAATTTCATGTCTTATATTTAATTGGAATATTGTATGGTAGAATGATTGAAATGATTGGTAACTTTTCACTTAAAGGTTCTTTTATGATTAATGATGAAATCTATATTATTTGGAAAGTCGTTGATCGCTAAGGGAGCTTACCCTTATTGTAGAATAAATATTATTTATTTAAATAAACTAAATAGTTGAATTTATTTATTTAAATAGGATTAGAATTGTTCTAATTGATTTATTCACAATCGGCTTAATATGGAGAACCTAAAGGGTCAAACCATAAAAAGGAAATATTTATTTAAGAAGTAAATGGCATAATAATAAATTAATAAATAAAATTAAATAATTTAATATTTATAATTTAATATTTTAAAAATATTAAATATAAATTAATAAGAGACTTATTATTATTATTTAATTCCTAAAAGTGTTTAGGAATTAATTAATAAAAGAACCCTCATAAATTCCTAATTGGATTAGGAATACACTTAATTAAGAGTTTAATTAATTAAAATAAAACTCTATTCCTAAATAGTTTAGGAGAGTTGTCTACATCTATAAATAAGAGGAGTCTTATTATGGGTTAGGGTTACACAAACTTCCAAGAGTTAGGAGTACAAAGAATTTCTATAGAGATAGAAACTAGGATTTTACCAACACCAGTCTTCTTGAATACATACTTCCTTAGTAAATCACCTCTAGAGGCCAAACACTTGGGTGACTAACGTTGATCAAAGGAAGGAATCAAACCCGGTGAATTCAAGGAGAACGTGAAAGAATTTGGAGGTGAACTCATAACTGAGGAAGCACGGTTCTACAAAGGTATGATTCTGATTCTTAGCCTCTTGAGGAAGAGATTGCTACTTTTAGAAAGTGGCAAGATGATACAACTGTGGCTCAATGCATCATGCTCGCATCCATGAGTAACGAGCTTCAGCGTCAGCATGAAACTATGGATGCTCCTACTATATTGTTGAGCCTCAAAGAGTTGTATAGTGAGCAAAGTAGGACTGCTAGATATCAGATATCTAAGGAGCTCTTTCGATCTCATATGATTGAGGGCACTACCGTTGAGACTCATGTCCTCAAGATGATCAATTTGATTGAACTTGGATAGTTAGGGTTCGTAATGAATGGGAAGTTAAGTCAAGATTTGATCTTGCAGTCACTCCCAGACACTTTCTCATAATTTTTTGTGAATTTTCACATGAATAAGTTAGATGTCAGCTTGCTTGAATTACTTTTAACATGTTGAAAACTGCTGAAGATCGCTTCCAAGAAGAACCAAGTCTTATTGGTGGATGATTCTTCCAAGAAAAGTAAGAGGCCCAAGGTATCTTCTGAAAAGAAGAAAAACAAGAAGGCTAAGGGCAAAGCGAAAGGAAAGGATAATAAGAAACTTGATCCAGATAGCAAAGTAATATACTTCCATTGCAATAAGTCGGTCACTGGAAAAGGAACTGTGAGATGTTTCTTGCAGAGCAAAAGTAGAAGCTTGGAAACACCCTCGACTTCCGATAAAGGTTTGTTCATGATTGAAATTAATTCTTCTGAAAGTCAATACTCTACTTGGGTATTGGATACCGGTTGTGGTTCTCACATATGTAACGCTATGCAGGGACTAAGCATAAGTAGAAAGTTGAGCAAGGATGAGGTCATCCTATGAGTGGGAAATAGAGCAAAGGTTGTTGCTTTAGTTGTAGGAACATATTGTTTAGCACTGCCTACGAGCAAGTCCATTAGTTTAAATAATTGCTTTTATGTTCCAACACTTATAAGAAACATTATTTCAATTTTCAGATTGATATGGATGGTTTTGATATTATAATAAAGAACAACAATTGTTCAATTTATAATAAAAATGTTTTATATGGTGTCGGGTAATTTATCAAATTATACCTTTACGTGGAAAACAGAATCAGATACTTCAGATCATATTAATGAAACAAAATTATCCAAGTTGCATAAAGATGGGCTTTTAGAGCTATCTGATTATGAATCATATCCGACTTGTGAATCTTGTCTCATGGGTAAAATGACCAAATCTCCTTTTAGTAGAAAAAGAGAAAGAGTTACAGAGTTGTTAGCGTTGGTACACACAGACGTATGTGGACATATGACAACGAATGCACAAGGAGGGTATTCTTATTTTATTATTTTCATTGATGATCATTCAAGATTTGAATGTGTATTTGATGAAATACAAGTCTGAATCGTTTGAAAAGTTTAAAGAATTCAGAAGTGAAGTAGAGAAACAAACTAGCAAAAGTATTAAGATTGTTCGATCGGATCGAGGTGGTGAATACTTCACCAGTGTGTTTCTCGATTGTCTCAAAAAAAATGAAATAATCTCACAATGGACTCCAACAGAGACACCACAGTTGAATGACGTATCTGAAAGGAGAAATCAAACATTGTTGGATATGGTTTGTTCCATAATGAGTTTTACCGACAAACTTGCACCAACCCTTCCCTCTAGTCATTTCACTAAGTACATTCATCAACAAACTTGCACCAGCCCCAGATTTATGAAACGTTTCAATTAATTGTCTTGCAACATGAGTTATGTTTATATGTGTCTCGATAAGATTTACCTTACTCGGACTAACTAATTGATGATTATGACCCAACTCCAAGGTCGAAATAACCCAATTATTTTCTTTTCTCCGATGGAAAACAAAAATTTTATGTTGGCACAAAGTACGACCTATATGGTCTCTTTGTCTACCCTTACGATCATCACATTCATCATCATTAATCCGATGAATTTTTATTTCTGGTTTACCGGCTTTACGACATTGATATAACCTAAAACAAATATCATTTGTACCCACATGTTTTCTAGTAGTCTTAATTTTAATTTCAAAATCATTTTGTTTGGCATAACCTCTATAAAACTCTTCAACCTCTCCAAGTGACCAACATACGGAATTATCTCATTACTATTGAATGAATCTTGAACATTAACACTTTTATCTTGAATTTGCATACTAGAGGATGAAGAAGACGTATCAAAAAATCAAATTAAACATATCCTCAGCCATGGTAGAGATCTTACCAACAAGAGTTAATCACTACCACAAGAATTGATGATGAATGGCCCAAAGATCTTTGCACACAAAAAGGGCACCTGCAGAGCTTGTTTATGGTGGCTAGGATTTGAACTCAAGAAATTTTACCCCAAATAATGCATTGATGGGTTTTATACCCGTAAACGAGGGGGTTTGGTTTGCCTACTATCCTCACCTCTTTCCTAAGGATAGGAAAAATAAACCATTTAATAAACGGGCTAAATTAGACATTTCTTGGGCCAGTTAATATTTGCAGGATAATTACTATCCTCAGGGATTTCATGAGGATAGTAACTTGCCCAAATTAATCTCACGCGTCCATTATTTAGATCGGCGTTTATAAGACAGTTGGGTGGGAAATATCCCCCAGCCAGTGCTAGTGCTAGATCTAGACCCTATATGTGTATATATATATACATATATATATATGGGACCTATTCCACATCACACGTTAGTTGGGGGCACTATTCCAACTAACAGATTTGTGGTCGTCCATTTCAATGGCCAGCCAATTACTAAGCGCCTCTAATTTTTTTTTCCTTTTCACCAGACACACTGCTTTCATGGGCTTAAGCAAATTAAAATAAATTTCAGATCAGAGAGAGGTCGTAATGGGTTGTTTTGATCAACAAAGAAGAGCTATCATCATCTTTAGTCTTTACCAATTAATACACAAACTTTGGATTTGTGTGTGCATGATCCTAAATAATCAAACCCAATAGAAAAAAAAAGAGGGAAAATCAAAATTTGTTGTTTTCTTAACTTAATAGACCGCACTTTATTTTTCTTCAAATTCAGTGAATTTAGCTTTATATTTACACCCTCCTATAATTAATAGATGTAGGATGTCAAAACTTTATTACTTATCATACTTATCAGTTTTAAATTTTAGTTATATTTTAATTGTAAAAAATTCATATAAGATTATGTTATAATCTAAAATACATTTTCTATGCTACAAAAGAGTTATATTTATACAAGTCGAAGTATTTAAGTATATCATATTTACTTCAAAATTAATAAATTGTTAATTTAATGGTGATTACATAACAATGAAACAAAATTTTTCCGAGTCAAAATATACACTAGTATCATAAAAAAAAAAAGAACTCTTCTTGTGAATCATATTTCATATAAATAGAACTCCTTTTATGAAACAGTAGTAGTAACGTAAGTTTTGCAAAAGAAATCAAGAATATAAGTAAATAGTAGTATAACATAATCTTACATGAATTTTTACAATTAAAATATAACAAAAATTTAAACCGATAATTTTGACAAGTAATAAAGTTTTGACATCCTAAATCTATTAATTATAGGAGGGTGTAAATGTAAATCTAAATTCACTAAATTTGAAGAAAAATAAAGTGTGGAAATCACAGTATTAGTTGAGAAAACAACAAATGTTGATTTTCCTCTTTCTATTCTCTATCGGGTTGATTATATAGAGCATGCACGCATGAATCCAAAGTTTGTGTATTAATTGGTAAAGACTAAATATGATGCTTCTCTCGCTGATCAAAACAACCCATGCAACCTCTAATATGATGCAAATTTATTTTAATTTGCTCGGTCGCCACAAGGTGGTGAACTGTGGTGAAAAGAAAAAAATTAGATGTAATTTAGTAATTGTTTCGTCACAGAAGGAGTTACACCGGTCGTTGTAACTCCTTCCTCGCGCAAGGCCTCTACCAAATTTAATCTCAACGCTTAATTCATCGAATGGACGACATCGATCCGTTAGTTGGAATAGTGCCCTCACCACGATGTTGTGGAATAGTCCCTATAGCCTATATATATATATATATATATATATATATATATATATTATTTTCATTTTAATTACGTTGTTGATATGTTAAATTTGGTCAGATATTTACGATCAGGATTATTATCATGCTTAGAACAATGCATGATTAATTTTGTTAAACATAGAAGAATTATTTACGCTGTGTTTTTTGAATACAATTTGCATATATTAATTGAATGTAGCTTATATTTTGAGAAAATGAGATTAAATAAATTTATATATTCTCAATTATATTATGTGTATCTAGTATTCATATAAAATCTTTTAAGAGCACAATATTATCTTCACCATATATATATATATATATATATATGGGAAAAGGAACGTATGTCTGTATAACCCACAAGCTTGTGTCTTATTATTTTTAGTGATTTTATTAATGATATTTTGGCATTTCACCATTTTTATTAATGGTTGTTTTGGCATTTCACCAATTTGTCAATCAAAACTACGTCGTATGAAGTGTAGGACACACACAAGCTTGTTTGTGTAAGACACATGCTCCCTTTTCCTATATATATATATATATATATATATATATATATATATATATATATATATATATATATATATATTTCCAAATGAATCGGAAGGATCGAACTATGAATTTAATGTGCTATAAATGCGATAATTTTTTCCGTCGCTTTATTTTTTCATAAAAAGTCGATTTTTAATTCTATAGATGATATAAAAAACCGTCGCTATAGCCTGTTCGCTTAAAACTTCCCTCCAGTCACGGAGAGAAAAAAGCTATATATATATTACTTTCCTAACGATATCATCTTTTGTGAGGTTTAGTTTTTACCATTTTTCACATGAAAGATTAAAATACTTCCATCGAAAAACTTGAGTCTTCCGGGTAAGACTACCAAAAGGCAATAAGTTTTTAAAATCTAGTGTCCATTTATCTTGTGGAAGATGAAAGATGCATTTGTGTAAATAAGAAGCCATCAATCGCATGGATCCTTGTAGGGGGAGAACTCAATAGCCCGCGCCTAGCATGCATGCATACAAGCCCTAGTACATATGTTTGGAACCCAATTTTACCCATAAAATTAAGTCATTAACTTTTTGACCTATTTATATATATTAATCCTCACTCTTTCACTATTTCTCCAATTTTGGACTCTAAACCCCTTATTTATTCCTAACAGTAATCCCCATATGTTTATATACATATATATATATATATATATATATGGAGAGTGATCCATAGAAAATGTTTGCTATGAGACTGGTCGAGCAAACACATTTCTGTTCATCTATAAAAGACCAGACATTCCAAATTTAAGTTTTTTAATCAGAAAAACTAAGGAAAATCCCATTGTACTTGACACTTTTTACTGATTAACCCACTAAATTTTTAAAAAATGAAATTACCCGATTGAACTAATTAAAATTTTAAAATCACACTATTCTATTAAAAAATTTGAACAGGCGTTAAATTGATTTAAATATTTTCATGTGGAAGACAAAAAAATAGGAAAAACAATGTAAAAATGACGTGGCCAACTACATTTGACTTGGTCTTATAAAATGAATTTAAAATGTAAATTAATAAAAAAATAATGGTGTGGCCTTAATTCAGTAGCTCCCAAATAACTTTTTTTATCAGTATCCAATTAACCAGAACATCCGAACACACCGGAAGTTATGGAGCGACGATCGATTTTACAACCTATTTTCAACAAAACTTTAATGTTGATTTCTCGATTAAGAGCTCACAGTTAGCTTCATGCTTGTACCCAAAAACTAAAAGAAAAAAGTATACATGCCCGCTGCTGCCTCCATATCCGTCGCCCTTTATCACAGTAAATGTCAAAAATAAAGAGAAGATAGCTGGTCCTAAAACCTTACCGGATCTCTGAAATTTCAAATACTTCTGATCTCTCTCCTGATAAAAAAGATACGTGTTTATTGTTTTGTAGGTTTCTATTTGAATATATTGGTGCAAATGTGTTGATCTGATGGTGGGCATGACGATGATGTTGATAGAGATGTGTATACACGTTAAGAGAGGGATAAAACCTAATTTTTTTCATGACAAATTTTTATACATATGAGAAGACCCAATTTGTGACTCCAAGAACAAGAGATAGAGAGAAGAGGAAGAACGGGAAGAAAGGGGGAAGAGAGAGAAAAAGGAAGACTATGGAGAAAAGAGAGGAAGTGGTTACGTGTTTTTTTTCCCTCTTTTTCCTGCCACGTAGGAAAATGTAACACCAATTTAGACGGTTGTTAGATAAATTTGAAGGAATGGGTTAATTTTATTTTTTTTTAGTTCAGATGGTTGATTACAATTTTTTTTAGTTCAGTGATGTATTGCACAAACACTGTCAACTACAATGGCGTAAATGTTATTTTTGCCTTTTTTAATCTATACGCTACTATTAGCAGCGGATATTACTTTCTTTTTTCTTTTTTCTTTTTTGAAATCTAGACTGCTCATTTCTCCTATTGATGGGAAAAAATGTGTTTGCCCGACCAGTGTCATAGCAAGCATTTATTATGAATCACTCCCCTTTTATCTCTCTGTATATATGTGGGGGAATACCTTACACTGTTGAAGTCGAGCGAACAGCCGCGATCAACATGCTCATTTAATCACCTATCAAATTCTTTGACAGAGAGGCCTAAAAACTGTTTGACGGACGATTTAATGTGCTTCTTAACCTCAGCCACACAATCTCCTAATTAATGGTGTAAGAATGGTTCGTCACTTTGTTGGTTTGTGATCCAAAGCTAGTTGTGTCTATGCCTCATTTCTACACATATGTACACACATATATATATACCTATATATAAATACACATATATATACATATATATATATATATATGTATATTAAGAAATATGTTTTTCTTCTTGTGCCAAATAAAAATCATTTCTGCAACATATTCAAAGAGAGGTGATTCATTAAAATAGAAAATGATTACCATTGTGTTGCTCTTCTTAGTGGACTTGCTTTCAGAATTTCTCCAACTATTGCGAAATGCATGCCCGAAACCATGGGTTCGGTGACTGCTATTCTTCTCGAAAGTTTTCTTGTCTGGGGCTGAACTAGAATTACAGCTTGAAGAACTGCAGTTGGATGATGCTGATATGGAAAGGGCAGGACATCGCTTCATCAGTTTTAAAAATGCTTCAACTCGCATTTCCTCCTGAGTACAAAGAAGTAGTTGAATATGTTGTGCAACATTTGTACAAGTTTATGACAAGTTTAACACTTCTATTACCTAATGAAATAAGTGCGCCTCTATTAAAGAATCTGGTTTTGGTTTTCTAAAGTTGTCTGAATGGAACCTTCATACTTCAAGTTTACAGCTGTATTTCCCCCCAACTCTTCCAAATCATCAACTTGCTCATCTGTCCAATCATCTAGCTTTACTGATAAAACCTGTGACATAAATACATAACTGATAATCGTCTTGTTCCGCAAGCATATTACATCCATATGGAGGATATCACGTTAATTTATATCCTAGCTAGTGCATTATTCAACAAAAGGAAAATTGTGTCCTACTCATATTCTCCGGAAGCTATTCAATATTATGGAACCTTGTTTGTTTCAATGATGATAACAAAATATTTAATTCCTATATACAACTTAAGTGTTCCTTAACCATTCAATTCAGAAGACTGGATTAAAGGTTCTTTATCTTTTAATTGGAAATTATAACATTTGAGAAGTAAATATATGTTGACAAAGCACGTATATGTCATCAACGAGCATGATTTACATGTGGATTTAACCATTAACAACTTAAGCTTTTAGAGCAGTGGGTAGTGCCGTAGTGGCACGTGTCTTCCCACTTGCATTTGGTTCCTAGTATAGTTATTGCATTTGCTCTTTGCATGATTTATGATAATATTACAAGACTTTCAATTGACATGTAAGCAAGAGGACGAGTTCCAAATCAAGATATACAACTTCAACTTTTAGGGCAACTGGTAACTTAAAACAGATATGCAGATGATATACAAGAGTAAAACTTCAAGTGATAAGCCTAAGTGCCTAACAATCAGTACTTAGGCAGGGAAGTATCAGTCAGCACGGGATTTTGCTTTGGGGAGATCATGCCAAGGAGGAAAGAGTTCAGACATATTACAGACAACTTAGTATCTACTCCATATATTTCTTTGAAACAAGTAATGGTAAAAGAAAGCACAATTAGTGTCTTGGAACAAAGACTATAAAGCCCACCTTCAGTTTTTGGTTTCAGATTCTCATCCATCGTGTTAATAAAGTTGGAACAAAAAGAAACAAAGCTCAAAGTTTTAGATTAATCACCACACTAGTCTATCAGGTGTTTAGTTAGCTCTATTTGCAGGTTAGATATGGTATTGTGTATCAAACCTCTTATGGTTATACCCCCAAAAAAACTGGGTAGCAGAAAGAGAAATAGGCATCTCATCGAAGTAGCTCGTACATGGATACTTCAGTTGAAAGTTTCTAAGGAGTTTTTAGGGATATTGTGTTAACTTCTTGTTATCTTATTAACCAAATACCCTCTTTGCATGAATTGCTGCCTTACAGCTTTTGGTGTGTTTTCTTTGCTCATATTCTGACTCCAGGTTG
Organism: Panax quinquefolius; assembly: GCA_020205615.1. Classification (NCBI taxonomy): domain Eukaryota; kingdom Viridiplantae; phylum Streptophyta; class Magnoliopsida; order Apiales; family Araliaceae; genus Panax; species Panax quinquefolius. Next base: position 51,195,664 of record CM035166.1, on the reverse strand, counting down.
TAATAAAGGAACACTCAAAGTACCAAGTGTATGTTTGTTTGTTAATTTTGTACTCCAACAGGTTACAAGTGTTGGAATCCAATGACTAGGAATTCTGTTGTCATGTTTGTGCTGTTGTTACTTACTTCGAGAATATATTATTCTTTCCATATGATGAATTCTATAACTTCATTAGTACTGTTAAATATGAACAACTACTTGTTTGGTCTTTGAGTTACCCAAAATTTTGGAGCACTCAAAAGATGTTTAGAGATTTTTTGACATACAAAAAAGGAAGTCTTATTAATGAAATCAATACATTTTTACGTAGAGGTTTTTTTGAAGCACGTCGAATTTGATTTCAATTGTACAATTTGAAAAGAAGAAGAAAAAAATCTTGTGTGAAGGTGTTCGTAACATCACATTTGATTTCAATAAAGACTACCACAACACCGTAAAACTTGATATTATTTAGATTACAAGTTGTGAATTGTACCACCTATTTTAATATAGCCCGAGGAGGGAGACTTGAACGCTCTTGGTGAAGCCATATAGTGAAAAAAAAATATTAAAAAGAAATATTCCCATTTAATCTCAATCTATACATTTTTCTCTCCACTAGTCCTACTTTCTATCTCACTTTCCCACGGTTATCTTTCCCTCTTATCTTTTTTTCTCCTCATAATCTCAAGTTTCTCTCCTTGGTTATTTTTTTGATTTTATTACTTTTAGAATTTAGTATTTAAATATAATTAACACACAGGTAAGTGAGTGTCTAGGAGACTAGTGTCGATAAAGGATGTGCATCAATATGAGATTCACTATTACTACAACTTTGGTACAAATTGTGTTCTAATGTCTAATCTAATTTAACATCACATATGAAATTTTAAGACCTTATAAGATTCAAGATATCTTTTGTTGGATGCGGAGAGGGTTAGTACTTGGCTAGATGGGGGTGATTAGCCTACCAGATGATAAAACCAAATCCTTTGGGATGTTTTATACACGCTGAGTAATATGTCTGCTAAGATAGGTCACTCAGCTTGTTCAGTTCAATAATCAAAATCAAATATTTGAAGCCAAAAATTCCCTCTAAAATATCTTGAAACAGTGTTAAGAACAAAAGTAATAATGTTGATCAGTTTTAAACAATCCACACAACAACTAATAAAGCAAGCAGATAATAGTTCGGGTTTGAGAGAAAAGGAGAAATAGACATTTAGATTTATAGTGGTTCAGATCCATAATAGGACTCCTACATCCACTCTTCTTCCTCAACAGAAATGAATTACTTCACTATCACTTCTCCACAAAGAGATCATAAGTTCATGGTTCATTGGCAAAACCACCAAGTTTCATGAAGAAACAAATGCCTTAACAAGCCAGACTCGGCAGACTAATCCGTTTTCACACGAGGATAGATAAACACAATCCAGTTCTTCCTCAATTCCTTCAGTCTCACCACTAAAAAGCTTATTAAAGTAACTGCACCTTTCCGTTAAAGTTATAAGTCCTCATCTCTTACAAGGAGTTTTTGATTCTCTTTTCTAATGCATCTAATGTGTGTTAGGTCTCTACTTATCATGTCCCTTGTCTTAGCTTGCAGACATCGTTTTATCCGTGCCAAGTTTTAGGTACATGTCCTTATAAACCTTGGCTCGAGCCTCTCTCACTGCAATTTTTTCTCTCTGTGGCCAATTTATACCTCTACACATTTTCTTCATAAAGCATTTATGCAAGCACCCTAAACAGTACTTCTTCCACCTAATAGCCTCATGGATTCCGCACTCCACCACCAAGTTTACTTAGTTGGAGGTCTACTTGCTTGACTTTCTCCCAACACCTACCTAGCTACACTCAAAATGCAACTAGACATATCATTCAACATTCAACATCACATTAACCTCTTCATCTACCAGCAAATTCTAATTGTTAATACATTTAATTATTTTTAAATATGCAGAAAAGAAAAACAGAAAAGAAAAAAGAAATCATCGGTAAGAAGAAACAATAAAGGGTCTATGAGTAATTCACAAGAACTAGGCCAACAATAAGGTTATACTCAGGGCATGAAAAGTATACCTTTGATATATGCACTCCAAGGCTTCTGTGTACTCCAGAGCACTTGATACATATAAATGCTCCAATATTCGAAGATCTGGTGATCAACAAATGAGATGGTTATAACAAGGCATGAACCAATGAGTTGAGTAACACGAAAATAATGTTGAGCACCAAATGCAACAGAGTAATAACAGTAGAATTTTCGAAGGACATGACATAGAATCTTACCACTTTGAAACCCCAGAAAAAGGTACTTCTAAATTATTAAAATTCATGCTCAGTTCATCAACTGACATGGACGAAAAAGAGAGGGGGGAAATGTCATGCATTATTAACTCCACTGGGGATGTCTTATAAGGTTCTACACTTAATTTTCATTGGATATTCTGCATTAAGTAATGATATTTAGCATGGATATAATTATGGGCTGCATTGCTATCAAACAATTTGAATTTTATTTGTTGAGGGGAGAGGTGAATTTTCTAAGTTCTTAGACTTATCCCAAATAAAAAAGAGAAAACAAAAAAGTCCAAGCTCTCAGAGAATTTATTTAAATGTAGTTAGGAAATCTATAATAAAACAATGTTTTCAAACTCGGACCAGTTATCAAACCATAAAAGTTATTGGGTGGAGTGGTTTAACAATCAAGCGCCATAAATATTATTTATATATTAAATATTTATATTATATAAGTAATTACTAGAAAATTAATTTAGTATATATTAAATATGTAGAAAAATATTTTACTTACCTTCATTCTTAAGAAAATCAAATATTTTTTAGTTGCATTTGAAAATTATATTTTATAAAAGTAGTGTTCTTAAAATTAAATAATATACATTTTAGTTCATTTAAAAGAATTATTCTATACTCCATTTCTTAGTATTTGTTCTTTCACGTCTTCACATACTTTCTCACTAATCTCTCTCAAATTTTCATGATTCCCACTAATTCTCTCTCCAATTTCTCACCATTCATTTCTCTCTGCAGCATGTACTCCTTTTTTAGAGTCTCCATACATTTATAATGTATTAAGTACTATTACAACTAATTTTGAACTCTCAAGTATACTGAACAAATCTCTTCGCTCTAAACTCTCTCTTTTATCTTTTTTCTCTGAAGCTCTCTATCTCTAAAAGCTCCATAGTCAATGCCCAGAGCATGTGTTTATAACAAATCAATGCAGTGTGTTGGTCTCTACTCTCTATCTATGTCGTGTATTGTTGCTTCATCACCTCTTGCAATCGTTTGCTATTTCTCTCACTTTCACATTAATCTCAAAAAAGATTAGATATATATTAATATTGTGAACCTTTTTAAAACCGCGAACTGGACGCCGGTTCGTCCAGTCCAACCGGCAAGCTACTAAGTCTTACCAATTTTGGAAGACATCTGGTTCGATGAGAAAAACCGGCTCCTTGTGTCGACTGGTTCTCAATTTAACTAGTCGAACCGACGGTTTGATCAGGGTTTAAAGACATTGTAACAAAGAAAAAAAATATGACATTAAGAAAACATTGTTTAAGTGTAGAAACAATCCACAAGTTTGAGCAATAATCAAGGATATATATACATACGTACTACATTTAAATATGGGCTAATTACCCTTCTGTTACATGAAGTACCATCAAATTCATAATTCGGCCCCCAAAGAATTTGTGCTTACAATTTACTACATTAAGTACCTAATTTGATACAATTTAGACCCTAATTTCCGAATCTGGACAAAATTGGTCAAATAACCTAAACCTACCAAGATTCCGATCGAAGTTTTGTGTATTTAATATCAATGACCGATAAATATACGGTTTGACTTCATTTAAAAAAAGCTATTTACAGTTCCGTTACATCAAGTACCACTTTATTCATGATTTGGCCCCCAAAGAAAAAATAATTAAAATTATATATATAATAATTTTTAGCCCTTTTAAAAAGTAACTAATACCGAGAAATATGGTATAAAATTATAAATACAATTTCAAATTATAAATATTATAAATAATATGTAAAATTTGTTAAATTTAAGATGTAAAATATGTAAAATTTAAGTTGCAAGATATAATTTGTTAAATTTAAGATGTAAAATTTATAATTTATGATATAATTTATAATTTGCAAGATTTAAGTTGTAAAATTTATACATACTATTTGTTAAATTTTAGATGTAAAATTTATAATTTATGATATAATTTATAATTTGCAAGATTTAAGTTGTAAAATTTATATATACAATTTGTTAAATTTTAGACGAAAATTTATAATTTATAATTTGCAAGATTTAAGTTGTAAAATTTATACATACAATTTGTAAAATTTAAGACGTAAACTTTATAATTTATGATATAATTCATAATTTGCAATATTTAAGTTGTAAATTTGTACATACAATTTGTTAAAATTTTCAACTTTGAAGGAACAAAACAATTTGAAGGATTAGGGAGGAGGGAGAGAGGAAAGAGAGCAAATGGGTCATTTTTTTCTTTTTTCTTTTTCAATTTTTTCCTCCTCCTTTTGTATGCTCTTTCAATATAAAAAGGGTATTATTTACTTAATTAAATTTTGGACACTTTTGTCAATTGTTTAAAAGTTTAATGTTAGTCGTGTTAAAATTTTAATTTGTATGTTTAAAAGTTTATTGATTTTTTTGATAATTAAGTCTTTTTAAAATTTTAAAATAACAAAATTATATTTGGTAATCTTTGTATTAATACTTGATTTTAATTATTTAACATATAATAATTATTTGTAAGGATTTATACATATTTAATACGCCAAAATAAGTATTTATACAAATTTTATACTTAATTAGGTACTTTATGTAGTAAATTGTGAATTTGGTGATACTTAATGTAGTAAATTGTGAATTTGATGGTACTTGATGTAACATAAGTGTTATTAACTCAGATTTAATACGGCCAAACCGATACAATTTTATCCCAATCGAAAATTAGGTATTCGCCAATTTTGACCGATTTTTAAATCGAGGGCTAAATTGTATAAAAAATTAGAAACTTATATAGTAAAGTGTAAACCCAAATTTTTGGGGCCTAATCATGAATATGATGGTACTTCATGTAATAAATAAAGATTCAGCCCTTTAAATATATATATATATTTCATGTCTCATTTATCAAAATTTATATATGATAGGAAGCATGGAGTTGTAGCTGCCAACATATCAATATGGTAATGTTAGAAGTCTCAAATGCATCTCAGATACACGCCTTTAGTATATTAGTTGTTCAATATTATAGTGGGGCCTTAGAAATTACTATATATCAATACAATTATACATGCAGATTTGAGACACATTTCATGATTAGGGATGAAACTACCTTCGCCCGGGCAAAAGCAAAGCTGCAATCATAGTCCAACCTTACAAAAAACAAAGCAAATTAAAGGAACTAAACATTTAAAACAACTATAGATCGAGAACTAAAAAAAAAAAACTAGAGTTCGGGACTAAGAGTGAAAAGTTGCAGTATTTTGGAGATTAACATGAAAAAATATTTAGTTCATTAGTTTGAGGACTAAATACGGGTAAAAAATAATTAGGGACTAAACGTGAAAATACAACTATAATTTGGGGACAAACGAAGAGGTTGTCAATAATATAATCCCTTGTAGCAAAAAAAAAAGTTACACAGAACTTTCTAATATCCTTTAAGAAAATAGATAATACCTAATACATATTTATTTGGGAGAAAATTTGAGAAATATATATTCTTGAATATTTGTTAGGTATAGAAAAAGTCAATTCGAACTCAGTTGATTATATGTTCTAATAGATTGACATGTAGCAATTTTAGGCAACACAGATTGGGAAGACTAACCAAAAGAAAACATGTTTGTTTGTTTAACAAAACTTTAGGGAAAATGGATGATATCCATACTTCAGGGTGCAAATTAAAATCAGTGACAACTTTGGTGGACAGTTTTGTGATTTACACATTAATATTAATAGTTTATGTCCTATATAAGCAATCATCTATAACACTCTAGGCTCTATAGACTCCTCTAAAGTATGCTAATAGAGTTTATTTTGAGTATAAATACAAGTTTATAAAGACCATAGTAAGTACTGATATAGTGATATGTGATACTTACACCCATTTTGGATCTGGTGATCCACAATCTGCACAGAACCTATTGCCAGATTCGGATAACAAATTCTTCAGCCTATCTTGAGGGCCTGATAAGTGAAAAAAATAAGTTATAGAAAACACACAGAAGTAAACTTCAAACGGATTAAGTACAAGGATACCCATGACTTCATGTCTTCTTGAATCACTTTTTTGAAAATATATAAAATATTAAGCACATGGGTCTTGGAGGAAATTGACTTTCTGGAAGTCTTGATTTAGGTAATCATCCTAGACTAAGAAATCATATATGGAAAACGAAAGAGCAAACAAGTAATAAAAGATCAAGGGAAAGTGGTAATTGATGGTGATTTCAAGTTTAGTAGAAATTAAAAAATAATAACAAATAATAAAAAAAAAATAACATGAACAATAGTAACAACAATAAGAACAACATGGTCTTAAATATACAGAATACCAACCACAAATGCATATAAGCATGTAGTTCACAGATGCAAATCCTAGAATCAGCTTGACCAAAATCAGCTTCCTCTTTTATAGTTCTGCACATATTAAATGTAAGATGACCTTTGTTTTTGACACACACACACACACATATATATATATATAGGATGTTGTCTTTAGCTCATAAGTGTGCTTTTTATTCATTAGGTACACTTACAGGGAAACACAGATTGATCTGTCCTCATAATGGCAAGTGAACTAGATCTCTACATGTATGCATATATATATATATATATATATATATATATATATATAGGATGTTGTTTCTAGCTCATAAGCGTGCTTTTTATTCATTAGGTACACTTACAGGGAAACACAGATTGATCTGGTCCTCATAATGGAAAGTGAACTAGATCTCTACATGCATCTAAGAGTCGGACTGGTATAATTTGTCAAGCTTTTTAGTTGATATAATCTGGGGGCAGCACAATATACAGTGCAGACTTTATTCTGTGGCTTAAATACTCATCTCAAACATGAAAATCCGGATTATGAAGACAAATGTAAGCCACGTCACTTTTAGGAATGATACAATGCTAGGTAGAGATAAGATCACTACTTGGGGTGTGTAATGGTTCTGAAGAATCTGAACTTCATTTCTTAAGAAAATGATTTGTCATTGTTAATTCATCAAATAAGCAGTTGCAATAAGAAAACAAACACCTTATGCAAGTAGGATGTTGAATATTGCAAGCACTATTACTTGAACATACAGACGGAACATAAAAGTCATGCAGAAAATAAAAGGATAACATTATGATCGAGGAAGGCAAACAAAGGCTGAACATACTAGAATAAGGTATATGTTCTTACTTTGTCGGAAACTCGCATTTCTAGTTTTGTAATTGGGATCCAGACGTAATAGATCATAAAGGCAAGGTCCTGAGACAGCAAATATAAAACTCAATGATGTAACATACTTTTATTTTTTTTGCAACTTTCTTAATAAAATACTCAATGCTGTAAGACCTTTTCCATTGTTTTTCAAATATAAAAGCAAGGAAATTAAATTGTTGAATTTTGATAAGCAATGAGAAATCACAAACAATGGAACCTTCAGAGGGGAAGCATGAACGTAACCAAGCTATGCCAACCAGCTTTAATAACTCAATAATTATAGAACAGGGGTAGATTCACAGTTACTAATAACTAAATGCCAAAGCATGTCATCATTATTGATAATTTGCTATGCAAAATGAATATGATCAAATGTTTGCAAAAGCTTCTTTAAAAAAAATGGATATAGGAAGAACTATTAACAAGCTTATTATCTGGCACCATATAACTAGAAACACAAACCTAAGCTCAATAGTTATCAGAAGGTTAATAGCACCATCCTCTAACAAAATTGCATATGTGAAGAGTCACCCTCCAAACAAGAAACATGATAAACTGATCATTTCTGTCAAAATAATAATGTATTCATTTGTCTATGAAATAAGCCATAAATCAAAATTCAATCGCTTTTTCTGATAAGGAACATTTTCGCAATGCTTGCCATATCAATTGAGCTTGGGCAACATCCTAACATTAATCATAATTGACCACTTGAAGCTGCAAAAACAAGTTTAACTACCTTATGGAACAATAATCAAAATTAAATTTCAAACACCATTGTGACCTTACAACAGTAAATTCAGTTATATTCAAAAACAAAATACTATATTAAAAAGATAATAGAAATAGGCAAAATGCTACATTTTTAATTTTTTTAAAAGGCATATTTTTTTCTTATTAAAAAGAACAAAATTACCTGAATTTGTGGTGGGATCCATATTTTGTTCGCATTTCAGACCCAAAAGTCAAGAAACAGCCCTATAATCTCTACTATGATCATGAATCTGCATTGTTTGTCTGCATTAAACATAATGGGTATCAAAGAAAGCCATATATAAATAAAAATCACATAAAAATAAAAAAGAAAAAATATATTAGAAATTTAGATGGTTTCTTACATATTGAAGATTGTCAATTGCTGATGGGGTTCCTCAGAGATGAGTAATCAAAACATATATCAGGGAGACATTGGTTGGATTCTTGATAATTATAGGATTTATTGCAAAAACCAAAGGACAGATTGAGCAAGATTATGATGGTTATAGAAAGTCTGGAATCAGAATCCAGAAAGATTGGGGGTTTGTTTTTATGGAAACTGAATGATATTTTTAAATTTAATTTTATTAGAAAATATGAATGCCAATACAACTAAGGGTGGATAATCTATTTTTGGTGGTAAAACGATCCTTGTAAAGTTTATACAATTCCACCTTCTCTCCTATTATTGTGGTTAAAGGTCGGCATGTTTTGTGGTATTTATTTTTTATTTATTTATATTATTGTTTTAATTGTTCTTTTGTGGTGTCCATCTTCTTGTTACAATGACCCTATGCATAATCTTATTTTTCACTTTAGAAAAGTTAATCTGTAAATTTTAAAATTCAAGTTAATAAAATTCATATTTGTTTTAAATATATTAATTATAAACAAATGAATTAATCAATTCTAAATTTAAAAATGTGATAATTAAAGTGGTATTCTTTTTAAGAATCGGGCAAGTATCATTATCTTTCTTATTTATTAAAGATGTAGCATATTCTTTTGTTCTAAAAAGAGTCTTGTTTATAAAATTGGAGATACAAAAATATATTTTGTTTGATATTTATCCTTAAAAAATAGTACTCTCTTTTTCAAAAGATAAAATTAATATTAACTTTTCAAATTTAATTAGAAAAATTTTAAACTCAAAATTGACGTATCAAATGCGATAACCTAATGGCTCTCTCCTTTACCGTGGATTCGATTCTACTTATGTGACGCTTAACCATAGTCTACCCCTATGAATATATATATATATATATATATATATATATATATATATATAATCACGCCCAAAATCCATACAAACATTAAATAATTGATATAGTGACACACAAACAAATGTTTATTAGAGGGTAAGGTACTTTTGTTAGTAAAATTGAATGGGCACTATATGTGACGATCTAATCCCTGTTCTCTCGAATTCAATTCGATCATCACGATAAAATACAAATATCCACCTCTAAACAATGTAAGATAACTAAATGCAAAAAATAATAAATGTGTGTCGCTCATTCAAAAGGTATTACTAGTCCCAAGATTCTACAACCTTAATACAATCATACAAACATACCCTAAAATAATCATTAGGGTTCATATTACATAATAGTAAATTTAAACTAGGCATAAGGTAAAGTCCGCCTCCCTTGCCACTATCCTACATCTTTCCTTTACCTCTTGTCCTTTCCTCGAGGTCTCGAACTTAGTCAGAATATAATTTATGATATAACAAGGATGAGCAACAAGTTTGCTCGGCAAGTTTAAATACAACAATAAAGATATATCATAATGAATGGAAAATATCTGACAAAGAATTCAACAATATGAATATCTAAAGGATTCAACAATATAAATATTAGAAGCAAAGATAATGATTGCTTTTAAAATATCTGCTAGTCAAGTAGACAATGAACTATAATACTCTAATGAAATCAATAGCTAATTGACCCCTCGTTATCGGCATGTATCAAGTACTTGAGGGGATCACTTAGCACAGACACCACATGTATATGCATAACATTTAAATATGTTCTTCAGATCATATACTAGATAACCGGGGTACCCCCTCATCACGTAAGGGTGTTCTTTCACCTAAGACTTACCATCAATCGTTCGATAGCTTTTATAAAACTTCATATACTTGTCTCGACCAACAAAGGTTCAGACTCTATCCGACATACGCTCAAGAATTATAGAACTTTAAATGAAGTACAAGTCCAAGACTGTACGAACTCAAGTGCACTAAGTGCAAATATCAATAATATCGATGTGGAATAATTGTAAGGTAATTAAACCACTTAAAAACATGCTTGGAAATAAAGTTCAAGCTTAAATGAATAACTTTCAATTCAACAAAAACCTGCTCAAATACAATATGAGAAGGATGGGAAACTTTCACAAAATTCAAAGTTGTGTAAGTTAGGAAACTTGCAACGCCATAAAATAATGTTCGGATACTTGCTCAAGTAAAAGAGTAAGAATTTAAGGAACTTGCACAACCAAAGTGTGAAGTTCAAGAAAACTTGCAACACAATAAAATAATAGTTGTTGGACATTGCTGTTCAATATAAATTTGAGTAAGGTTAGGGAAACTCAGACAATCAAAGAGTGAAGTTCAAAGAAACTGCTCAATAATAATTGGAGTAAGTTTAGGAACTTGCTTTTATTTGCTCAGCCTATAATATAATTCTAGCTTTAGTTAACTCATATTGAAACGACCTAACATTAACAAGCTCTGCTTTTTCCAATTAGTACGTAAACTAATATGAGTCCACACTTACAAGAATCAAATCATCACATATCATGCTTTTATACACGTGTCATTACATTCCACGATTAGTTTCTAACACACTATGTCATAGTTTGAAATCATTATCGACTTTTAAAGTTGTAAACACTAATTCATCATAGGTCCCTTTCAATAACATGCTTATTATCACACCTAATACTATAATCGACAATTATTATAGATTAGAGTAACCATATAAGCACGCTGCCGCCTCAATTTATTATCAGAACTCAGACTCATCGCAGAATGCGGGCTCGCGTTTGGTTTCAGATTAAGGAGTATGCCGCTACCGCTTCCCCGTGCAAACCAAGATAATGGCCGATTCTCGCAGAAGGTCGTTGTACTCTGCCTTGCACATATATATGAATAATCATGCACAACACACATGTTATGATGTGAATAACTAAATTTAACCTTCATCAAAACATAACATAGGTCATTATTCGTTTTCATTTAATCAAGACTTCACATGTTAAACTAACAATCATGCAAACCTACTACATATCATACTTTCATATACATACATTTTAGACATCAAAACATACATACAAGTTCTCAACTTAATGTATATATAGTTTATCAAGTTCATTTTCAAAATTTTAAGTCTCTATTAGTAAAACTTCTTCAAGCGTACAAAATGAGTTTGCATAGTCTAAATCATGCTTTCATAATCACCTAATAGATCACATGAGCATATTTTAAGTTCAAAACTTAGTGTATACATAGTTCGCTTATACATAGCCAATAAGGTCATTTTTCTTGAAATTTCTTTTAATCACGCTGAATATCTCATATTACCTTTAACCACGAAATCAATCATATCGACATATGTCAAGATATATCGTAACGTAATACATTTGCATTCAAGGTTAGAACTTGTTTTGTAAAAAGGTTTATCTAAACTATTTTCCAACTCTTTAAGTCCTCTTTCAATAATCAAATTAAAATCAACTAATACGGCTTACTATATACATAACAATCTCACTCACATAACAATCTCGGCCTCAAATGTTCAGTCATTCAGATGCATATTCATTCCAAAGTAACATGCTCGTAATATCTTAAGGAGCTAACATGAGCAATCGTGGATCTCGCTACCCGCTGCAAGTGAAGATCAGGGGAAGAAGGAATACGCGCGCTGCCACTTAGCCTGCATTATTAAAATACGGCCTCTCGCTTCGCAGAGGCTCAACTCCAACCATCGCTTCAAAGATATTTTGTCGCAACTCAAACTACTTTAATACTTCTAAGCATGCATACTAACTAAAACAACACACACCTTAAGCCAATTCATACCACATTACAAGGAATTCATGAGAAATACAAGAATTTGCCCAAACCCAATTCATGAACATAAATTAGATTTTATACCTCTTCAAGCTAAATGAACTTAGTTTTTTTCCTCCGAAGTTTGCTATCCTCTTCTTCGATAATACACATTCAAACTTAATTTCGTAGTTTCAATGCATAAATACAAACAACGAAAAACCAAAATGGAGCTATCATTTATGTAAAGAGCTTGAATCGGGCACTCAATTTACACTAAGGTTTGAATCAAAGGAAACATCAAGAAAACATCGACAACAAAAGGTGGCCAACCGTAAGACCCCAAATTATTAATAAATGAAATTTAATTCTCTATTTATTATTTTGAAATAGTAAGGGTTGATTTGATTAATGTGGTTAGTTGTGGGTAAATGTTAAATATTTTAAATAAGGTGTGATTATAAAATATTCATTGTTGCTTGAAATATTCGTTGGTCGTGGAATATTTCATTGCTGGGAATATTCGCATAACCACGCTAGCCTTTTGTGGGCCCCATAACTAAAAGCGATTGGATGAAGAAAATGATAAGTATAAGTTGTTTATAAATAATTCAGAGTTCATATCAAGTATCACCGCTGAATAATTCGATAGTTAAAACACAAGAATACGCCATTGTCAGACAAGAAGATTACCAGATTGCACCAATTATCGATTCTTACGTAAGAAGGCATTACTCAATAACTGCTATAAAGAGTTATCGCTCAAAGATTTTATTTTATCGATTCAATAATTATTACGCTGATATTTTATATTATCGTTGTTTCAATAATTGTTCACTACACAATATTTTCCATTATCGAATCAATAATTCATATTATCTAATAATATTATTAGAAAACATTATTGGCAATGTCTAGAAAGTTCTATCTAAGGAGAGGTTTGGTCACCTAATCAGGCTACCAAGAAGTGAGAAATTTTATCGAAAGCCCCTCTTTCCTTGAACTACCGTCACAAGATCGTGATTCTCAGAATATTATTTATGAATAATTAATTATTGATTTATATGATGAGGAAAATATTGATTTTATGTGGATATAGATGGAGAAAATTTTTAAAGTGACAATTGTTAAAAATTGATATTTTATCTTTTCGATAAAATAATATTTTATTATATTATTATAATAGAATAATGATGATATTTTTACAATGAATGTGGGATATATGAGTATATGAGGAGGAAGAGTATTTTTGTTGCATTAAATGATTAACACATGTTTTGTGTGTCAAAGGACCCCATTTCTCGATCAAATTTGATTATAAACAGAAAATCGTCCTGTATGTGGATTTTGGCCAATTCTCGCTTGAATTTGGAAAAACTTTCTTCCGGAAAGTTGTAGAGAATTGAATTTCCTATAAAAATTCACGAGATTCGAATTTTCTGATAAAATGGCTATTTATTATGAATTATTGAAGTTCAAGTTCAAATAATCGATTTTTGAAGTTTTATTTATTTTATTAATAAAAATGTTTTTTATATGTTGTGGGCATCTTTAACATGTGCATGGTGGCTGAATTCAGATTCAAGATGTAATATATGAATTTTGTTTATATATAATATTATTATATTCAATTTTTCGCTTTGGGTATTCTAAGCAATTTCCTATAAATAGGTGCTTGGTGTTAGAATTGAAAATCACACCGTAAACTAAAGATTTCTCTCTCTTCTCTATAATATCGAGCGATTTTGTGAGTATTTTAGTACTTTAAGTATTGCTATACTATATGCAAAGTTCTTTCAAAGACTATATCTAGTATTCCAAATGTAAGTACTATTCTTTTCGAGGTAAGGATGTTATTTTCTTCATAAATGATATTATTTCTTCAATATCATTATGCCAAATATTGGTTTGAACTTTTTATCAAATTTGGAACTTTTTCATGCTAAGTTACTATTCATGTAGTTACTATTCATGAGTTACTATTCATTTAATTACTATTCATGAAGTTACTATTCACGAAGTTACTATTTTTTAGTACTATTCACGTAAGCATGATGATATTTTTGTGAAATTTCTATCTTTTAGTGTCTGAGTTACTATTCACGATACTAAGACTATTCATTTAATTAATACACTATTCATGTAAAATTAAATTTTCTTTTCTCGTGTCCAAAATTGTCTCGTTATGATTCCTATCTTTGATCGATCTATGTTTTGGTCTTCATTCTTAAATTTTACTCCACCAAGTTATTTATGAAGTATTTTTGAACTTCGATTGTTTAAGGTACGTAATCCTTAATATTTGTTCTTTTTGTTTCACCGGATTCGCTTTTCTTTAAAATATTTTTCATCATCATCTCCCTAAATGATGATATAATCAATATCTTCGGTCAGTAGTGCAAAGATGAATGGTTTTATAATGAATATCTTGGCCCAGAGTGCAAAGATGAACACGTGTTGAGATTGAATACTTAACTAATCGATGAATATTCGGGCCTATAATGCAAAGATGACTATTTGATTCAAGATGTATATCGATTGATGTTTACAGGATAAAATATCGATGATGGACTTTTAAATTCATATATAAGATAATAGATTGCATTCTCTACTTAACTCTTCTAATGAATTGTTGTTTCCACCGCAATTGTTGATCTAAAACTTTCATTGCTCATTGTATTCTATCGATTTTTCTCGTCAAGACTAAGGATAATTTGTTGTACATTATCTTAGTCATAATATTCTTTATCTAGGCTAGTTGAGCTCACCCTTTCCTTTTTATTCCATTTTCTTCTCGTGAGACGAGAATATAGCAGAACTAATTCAAAGTGTGGAGTAATGGTTCAAGACAATTGTTTTAGTAGTCCCTCACTATTTTGTAAAATAGTGTATCAATAATCAGTAATGAGAACTTATTTGAGTGTGGATATCAGTTTGTAAGACAATATTTGTATTTAAACTCATACTTTTACGGTTGTCAGATTTTGCACCCACAATCGTATTAATGAAGTCAGAAGTTGTTTCTCAGATTACGATTCGACGCACTCATAATGGGTCGATGGAACGGATCTATTTTGGGGTCGCCACAACCCGCCTAATTCTCCATAGCCAATGGCCTAGAAATTTCTAGCCAATGAAAGTTAAGTAAACTAGCTTTTAGTCCATCTGCTCATGTACTAATGTGACTCTTTAATTTGGGACAAGGTCAACAACAAGTTATTTAAGGCTTCGTTTGATACTATAATTCCCAAAATGTAATATAAATGAGTTTAATGCTACTACACAAAGGAAAGTGGGGATTATTTATGTACTCACATGAATGAAATTATTCTTACTATATACCTTTACATTTAATATATGTACATATTAATGTGTCACCAGTACTATATAAATATACAATTAATTACCATATAATAAAGGTTTAATATATCGTATGTTTGCACAAATTAATCAAGTAAATATAATCACGTAATAATTATTAATTTCTTACTCATTAATTATTACTCAACACATTATCAATTAATTCCTCATAATTGAAATTAATCATTATGTTCAATTCTTCGCCACTATATTCAAATACATCAATATTTAATTATTAATAATCCTATCAATTCCTTGATATTAAAGTCTTAGGTTAGTCCACTAATTAAAATAAACTATTAGTGACTCCCTTTAATCATTTCATAAATTCACATAACTACATAAGTTTTAAATAGACTCACAAAACTAACTCATTAAAATTAAATCACATATTTAATTAATAAGGAGTTTAAAATTCACTATTATCATTATTATATATATAAACTTATTTCAAGTAAATTAATCAGAGAAGAAGATTTGTCAAGGCTAGTACTTGGTATATATTCTTAAGACAATTATGTGCTCAAAGTTAATAAAGACGTGTTCCCATGATACAACGACAACATATACTATAAGTAGTACTCCAAATAAGATCCCTCAATAAACCAAAGAAAATGCTCTTTATCTCTCTCTCAAATAAATGACTATGAACAACTAATGAAATAATAAAGCCTGTAAGACTAGAATCGCTATATGATTCAATGATTTGAATGAATGAAATGGTCAATTTCTAGCCTTATTTATAGGAGGGTATAATGAACCCTTTGATGGGACACAACACATTGAAAAGGCACTATTTAGCCAAAATGACGAAGTTTTGGCTTAGCAAAACAAAAACGATATAGTTTTTGGCTTAACAAAAAGGCACGTCTGCTCGTGTAAAAACGACGAGTTTTCGAGCGCCTGCTCAAGCAGATAGCTCTTCCCAAAGCGATGTAGTATCGACGCCGCTTGTTCAGCAGATAACGCTCCTAAAATGACATAGTTTTGATAATAAATAACATTTATCAAAATGACACAATTTTGATAATAGAACTAAAATAAAATATACAAAATCTATTAGTCCAAAAAATTATATACAAGTACCCAGACTCATTTAACCTCGAGTCAACCAGTGCCGACCTAATTGGTCATGGCGACACAAGGCAAGGGTTTAAATCAAACATTAGCTAGGTCATCTCCCTTCCATTAAAAGTGTGGTGCCCTCAGGGCCACCCAAGAGCAACTTTATCAGATATAAACCCATTTAATTTTTAGTTCTTAATCGATGTGGGACATAACTTCCTATTTAATATTTATTATCATTTCTAATTATGATCTTCGAGAGTTAATTTTTTATTCATTACTCCATGGATTTGAGCTTCCAAATACTTAATTTAATTTACTCATGGAGTAGAACACATTGTGGAATCATTTCAAATAGTTAATGACACCCACTTTAATTTAGGCTCAAATTATAACAATCTCCACACGAATGAAATCGATCACACTTTATGCAAATGTTACGCAGACTCTAAAAGAGACACATAATTGGAAATCATCCAGATAGAGAGGTAGTTTTTAGCTTTCAACCTTCCTTGTGAAAGACTATCTGTTTACTAGTCATTCAATGAACGTGATGTCTTGAATCGGCCCAACCGCTTGTATAAATCGAGACAATAGTAATTCACACATAATTTTTCCGATATTATTTGGTTCTCATGATTTTGTTCATTTTACCTACCCAACAACTCGGGAATTTACGAAAGTGCTTTAGAGAAGTATAACCTTATCATTCTCATAGAATCGAATCTACCACACTCACAGGTGATTCTTAATAAAAATATCATGTCACGCCACACTTGTTTATCAAGATTTAAGAATTATTAAAAGCATATTTTATCCCGTAATTTTTTCATATTGATTTGGGTCAATCGCTCACAATTTAGTTGTTTCTTTCGAACATAGATCTTGGGATCTTCACCAATTAAGTCGATTTTCATTACGATTTATCCTTGTTTATAGCTTTAAACCCATTTCCTCAAGTTATTTTTACTTGCTTTTAATCAAACCTTTAGTCAATGTGATCTCTATATTTTCTTTCTACTTTATATACCAATCACATAATCTCATTAGAGAGAAATTGTTTTATGGTATCAGGTTCACGACTTAATATGTTTAGACTTATCATTATATATACGACTGCAGTGTTCTCCCAATCATCGAATCGACTATCACAATGGATGCGTACAGCAGCACAAGTTTAAGCTAAATAAGAGTATCTTCTAAAAGTGACGAGCTATTCAACCTTTTCTCTAACCTTATCCAATGCAATAAACTCATATTCCATCATCAACGAGCAATGTATGTTTGTTTAGAAGATTTCCATGATACTACTCCTCCACCTAAGCGTAAATACAAAACCACTTGTGGATTTGTAGTCTTTTGAAAAGTAGTATGTACACAAGCCAATCATGTTTGATGATAAAGTATATACTTGTAATAATCTTATTCATTTATTTATAAAAGAATTGTTTAATTAAAGGCTTTTAATTTATCTACATGATGCTATTTTATAATATGTGATAAACTCATTATTTTGAGCAATGCTTTTAGAATCATGACGATGATCATGCTAATGAGATCTAAATTTTTAGATATCTCATAAACTAAAATTGTTCTCAATCGTTGGATTACTAAAAGTGGGATTAATGAATCGATAGATTGGGTACATATGTTGATTGCTTATCGATGAGGGATGATTGATCTCATGATCATTTGTGTGAAGACACTAAAGCAAGTACGAGGTGTTTATTAGAGAATAAGTTCATCGAACGCTGCCTACTAAGGAATACCTAATGGAGTTTTACTCACCGCCAATAGAATTCTCAGAATGATAGTAAGACAAGTGATCCTTAGAGTTAAGATCATCATAGTATCATTCAGGTATAATGAATTATACTTTGACTTATTCGTTAAGACTCTTAGGGTATATCAAAGGTGTGTATTGAGTGTAATAAGTTATATATGGAAATAATAAATGATCAATGAATAATCTACCGCTTCTAGTAAAAGAAGAGAAATATCCTATGTGATTCGATAAATGACAACCCAAGAGTCATCGGGTTAAGGCAGTAATGAAATTAGAAAGGAGTTTCTAATTTGCATTATTCGGAGTCGTATTTAAAAATCAAAATACATAAAATAAAATAAGACTCGATTTATAATTTCATATCTTATATTTAATTGGGACATTATATGGTGGAAGGATTGAATTGTAATTTATAACTATTTACTCAAAGGTTCTTTTTACGATTAATGTTGAAATTTATATTATCCTCGAAATTTGTCGATCGCTAAGGAGGTTTATCCTTATTATTAAATAAATGTTATTTATTTAAATAAATTAATTGATTAATTTGTTTATTTATATAAAATTAGAATTGTTCTAATTGATTTTGTAAGACCCTCAATTTTATGAAATAAAAGTATTCATTTTTTTATAATTACTATTCATGAGTTACTATTCATGAGTTACTATTCACGAGTTACTATTCATTAGTTACTATTTATGAGATACTATTCACGAAAGTTACTATTCATGAGTTACTATCCACGAAGTTACTATTCACGTAAGCTATGATAATTTTTTTTTCATAAGAAGGCATTACTTAATAATTGTTGTTACAAGAATTAATGCTCAATATTTTACTTTATTTATTCAATAATTGCTACGCTTAAATTTTATATTATTGTTGTTTTAATAATTGTCACCACATAATATTTCCCATTATCGCATCATCAATGATTCATATTATTTTAATAATATTACTAGTTAACATTATTGGCAATGTTCTAGAAATTTCCGCCTGCAAGGAGAGGTTTCGTACCTAATCATGCCGCCAACAAGGAGAAATTTTATCGAAAGCCCTCTTCCTGTGAACTACCATTCTAAGAGATCGTGATTTTGTAATATTATTTGTGAATAATTAATTATTAATTTAAATGATGAGGAAAATATTCATTTTATGTGGATATAGATGGAGAAAATTTGTAAAGTGATAATTGTTGAAAATCGATATTTTATCTTTTTCTCGATAAAATAATATTTTATTATATTATTATAATATAATAATGATGATATTTTTACAATGAATGTGGGATATATGAGTATATGAGAAAGAGTATTTTTGTTGCATTAAATGATTAATACATGTTTTGTGTGTCATGGACCCCATTTTCGATTGAAATTTGATTATGTTTTATAAAATCGTCTGCTTGTGGATTTCTTTGGCCAATTTTTGTTTGAATTTGGAAAACTTTCTTCCGCAGTTGTAGAGAATGGAATTTCCTATGACAAGAACATGTGATTCAAATTTTTCTGATAAAAGGGCTATTTATTATGAATTATTGAAGTTCAAGTTCCAAAATAATTGATTTTTGGAAGTTTTAATTGTTTTATTTAAGAAAAACATTTTTACACTTTGGTGGGCCCCACTTGCACATGTGTTAAATTGCTGAATTCAGATTCAAAGGTGTGCTAAGGAAATTTTATTATAAATAATATTATTTTAATAAATTTTCCGCTTTGGGTGTTCTAAGCAATTTCCTATAAATAACAGTATTAGGTTAGAATTGAAAATCACACCGTAAATTGAAGTTTTCTCTATTTTCTCTTTATATATTATCGTAGTGTATTTTTGTGAGTATTTTGATATCTTGAGTGTTACTATACGTGCAAGTTCGTTTCAGTTATTTCAATGGCAAGTAATCGCTTTTCGAGGTGGATATCGTCACGTTAAGACGTAATGGTTATTATGTTTTTCAATTTCGAAATTTTTCTGAACCTTCAAAAATTCTGGAAAATTTGAAATGATAATTTGATGAGTTTTAGAGATTGTGTCCAAAATGGCGTATTTTGGATGTATAGATTAGAGTTATGGATTTTATGAGAAAAGACTATTTTTAAAAATAAACCCTTATAACTCCTTAGGTTAACTCCCAAAATCGATGAAATTTTTATTGGGGAGTACATCTATATAATATCGTATACTCTGTAAATTTCGGAAATTTTGGATAAAAAGTACAATTTATGATAAATGTCTCAATATTCGATGGTTTTGGCCATGTGAAAATAAGAAATGAATTTTTTAAAAATTCCGAGAAAATATATGTTCAATATGGGACTATATTATGCTAAATCCCAGAAAAGAAACATTTTTGGAACCGATTTGGTATTTTTTCATGAAAATGTTCTAGTTATTAAAAGAAACGAATTAAATATGTTATGTGAAGTAACAAAATTCGAAAATAGTGATTTTATGGCTCTGAGAATCCCTATATAAGGTATACGCAGATTTTTGATGAGGTTTTGGTTATTGTGATGAAAATTTATGAGTTTCGCATTTTAGGATGATTAAATACATTAATTAGTAAAGTGTAAATAATTAAAATAAATTATTTATAAGTTTAAAAAAATGATTAAAATATTGTGGTAATATTAATAATATTAGATTACGAGATTATTAAGTGATTTATAACATTTCGATTAGTTAAAAGTTATGAAATCATTGGATTTATGAATCTTACTCTTGAGATTAAATCTTTATGTTGATTATATTATTATCATATATAACATTCTTATAACCCTTAAAGATGATATTTCTCTTCGACTTTTAGATAAAGATGGGTAGATTATCGGTATGATAAATGACTATGGATCTCTTTGGCGAGCCGCGAAGTTAAATTGTCGACTAGTATTATCTTCGTTCCGAATGCTAAAAGGAATTTAGAACTACAATTATGATTACGAAAGTTATTCACACGATTGTGGAAGGAACTGCTGATTGATGTTACAGGATAAAACATTA